>CM051239.1:4020787-4305787 GCA_027917425.1 Gastrophryne carolinensis
TTCCCTCTGCTCCCTCATTCTGTCCATATTTCCTCTCGCCCTCAGTGCTTGCCATATTTCTCTCTCGTCCCTCATGTCTTGTCCATATTGTCCCTCTCTCCCTCATTCTTTCCAGATGTTCCCTCTCTCCCTCATTCTGCCATATTGCCCGCTCCCGCACTGTCTTCCATAGTTCCCTCTCTCCCTCATTCTGTTCCATATTCTCGCTCTCCTCACACACCCCCCCCCCCGTCTTCGTCTTCCCCTCTCTCTCAACTCACACACCCCCCAACCCACCCACAAACACACAAACCCCCCAACCCACCCACAAACACACAAACCCCCCAACCCTCCCACAAACACACAAACCCCCAACCCACCACAATCACACAAACCCCCCAACCCACCCACAAACACACACACCCCCCAACCCACCCACAAACACACAAACCCCCAACCCACCCACAAACACACAACCCCCAACCCACCCACAAACACACACACCCCCCAACCACCACAAACACACAAACCCCCCAACCCACCACAAACACACACACCCCCCAACCCACCACAAACACACAAACCCCCCAACCCACCCACAAACACACACACCCCCCAACCACCCACAACACACAACCCCCCACCCACCCACAAACACACACCCCCAACCACCCACAAACACACACACCCCCCCACCCACCCACAAACACACAACCCCCCAAACCACCACAAACACACACCCCCAACCCCACACTCACCCCCACCCTCCACTCTAACTCCAAACCCCCTACCCACCCTCAAACACACATCACCCCCAACCCACCACAAACACACATCCCCCATCCACCCACTACACCTCACCCCCAACCCACCAACTACACACTCTCCCCCCATCCCACCCACATTCTCACAATCCCCCATCCCCCTCAACACACATACCCCCATCCCTCCCACATACTCACTTCCCCCCAACCCTCCCTCATACTCACACTCCCCCCTACCCACCCACCATCTCTCAATCCCCCAATCCCTCCACTTCTCTTCCACCATCCCTCCACTTCTCTCTCCACATCCTCCATCTTCTCTCATCCCCCAACCCACCCACATTCTCACATCCCCCATCCCCACATACACACTATCCCCCCATCCCACCCTCTATCACACTCCCCCCATCCCACCATCATACTAACTATCCCCCATTCCCACCATCTATCTCTCTCTCCCACATCCCTCCCACTTTCACTCTTCCCACATCCCTCCATCATTCTTCCCACACCCTCATCTCTCACTCTCCACATCCCACCCACAATCACTCTAACCCCCATCCCACCATCTTCTCTATCCCACATTCCCTCCATCTTTCTCTCTTTCCCACATTCCCTCCATCTTTCTCTCTTTCCACATTCCCTCCATCATTCTCTCTCTCCACATCCCTCCTCAACATTCATTCTTCCCACATCCTCCATCTTTCTCTCTCCACAATCCCTCCATCTTTCTCTCTTCCCACATCCCTCCATCTTCTCTCTTTCCACATTCCCTCCATCTTCTCTCTCTCCCACATTCCCTCCATCATTCTCTCTTCCACATTCCTCCATCTTTCTCTCTCCCCCATTCCCTCCATCTTTCTCTCTCTCCCACATTCCCTCCATCTTTCTCTCTCTCCCACATTCCCTCCATCTTTCTCTCTTCCCACATTCCCTCCATCTTTCTCTCTTTCCCACATTCCCTCCATCTTTCTCTCTTCCCACATTCCCTCCATCTTTCTCTCTTTCCCACATTCCCTCCATCTTTCTCTCTCTCCCACATTCCTCCATCTTTCTCTCTTTCCACATTCCCTCCATCTTTCTCTCTTTCCACATTCCTCCATCTTCTCTCTTTCCACATTCCTCCATCTTTCTCTCTTTCCCACATTCCCTCCATCTTTCTGTCTTTCCCACATTCCCTCCATCTTTCTCTCTCTCCCACATATCCTCCATCTTTCTCTCTCTCCCACATTCCCTCCATCTTTCTGTCTTTCCCACATTCCTCCATTTTTCTCTCTTTCCCACATTCCCTCCATCTTTCTCTCTCTCCCACATTCCTCCATCTTTCTCTCTTTTCCACATTCCCTCCATCTTTCTCTCTTTCCCACATTCCCTCCATCTTTCTCTCTTTTCCACATTCCTCCTTCTTTCTCTCTTTTCCACATTCCCTCCATCTTTCTCTCTTTCCCACATTCCTCCATCTTTCTCTCTTTCTCCACATTCCCTCCATCTTTCTCTCTTTCCACATTCCCTCCATCTTTCTGTCTTTCCCACATTCCCTCCATCTTTCTCTCTTTCCCACATTCCCTCCATCTTCTCTCTTTTCCACATTCCCTCCATCTTTCTCTCTTTTCCACATTCCCTCCATCTTTCTCTCTTTCCCACATTCCCTCCATCTTTCTGTCTTTCCCACATTCCCTCCATCTTTCTCTCTCTCCCACATTCCTCCATCTTTCTGTCTTTCCCACATTCCCTCCATCTTTCTCTCTCTCCCACATTCCCTCCATCTTTCTGTCTTTCCCACATTCCCTCCATCTTTCTCTCTCTCCCACATTCCCTCCATCTTTCTCTCTTTCCACATTCCCTCCATCTTTCTCTCTTTCCCACATTCCCTCCATCTTTCTCTCTTTTCCACATTCCCTCCATCTTTCTCTCTCTCCCACATTCCCTCCATCTTTCTCTCTTCCCACATTCCCTCCATCTTTCTGTCTTTCCCACATTCCCTCCATCTTTCTCTCTCTCCCACATATCCTCCATCTTTCTCTCTCTCCCACATTCCTCCATCTTTCTGTCTTTCCCACATTCCCTCCATCTTTCTCTCTCTCCACATTCCCTCCATCTTTCTGTCTTTCCCACATTCCCTCCATCTTTCTCTCTTTCCCACATTCCCTCCATCTTTCTGTCTTTCCCACATTCCCTCCATCTTCTCTCTTTCCCACATTCCCTCCATCTTTCTCTCTTTCCCACATTCCCTCCATCTTTCTCTCTTTCCACATTCCCTCCATCTTTCTCTCTCTCACACATTCCCTCCATCTTCTCTCTTTCCACATTCCCTCCATCTTTCTCTCTCTCCCACATTCCCTCCATCTTTCTCTCTCTCTCCACATTCCCTCCATCTTTCTCTCTCTTTCCCACATTCCCTCCATCTTTGTCTCTCTCCCACATTCCCTCCATCTTTCTCTCTCTTTCCCACATTCCCTCCATCTTTGTCTCTCTCCCACATTCCCTCAATCTTTCTCTCTCTCTCCCACATTCCCTCCATCTTTCTCTCTCTTCCCACATTCCTCCATCTTGTCTCTCTCCCACATTCCCTCCATCTTTCTCTCTCTTTCCACATTCCCTCCATCTTTGTCTCTCTCCCACATTCCCTCCATCTTTCTGTCTTTCCCACATTCCCTCCATCTTTCTGTCTTTCCCACATTCCCTCCATCTTTCTCTCTCTCCCACATTCCTCCATCTTTCTCTCTTTCCCACATTCCCTCCATCTTTCTCTCTCTCCCACATTCCCTCCATCTTTCTCTCTTTCCCACACTCCCTCCATCTTCTCTCTCTCCCACATTCCCTCCATCTTTCTGTCTTTCCCACATTCCCTCCATCTTTCTCTCTTTCCCACATTCCCTCCATCTTTCTCTCTCTCCCACATTCCTCCATCTTCTCTCTTTCCCACATTCCCTCCATCTTTCTCTCTGTCCCACATTCCTCCATCTTTCACTCTCCCACATTCCTCCATCTTTCTCTCTTTCCCACATTCCCTCCATCTTTCTCTCTCTCCCACATTCCTCCATCTTTCTCTCTCTCTCTCACATTCCCTCCATCTTTCTCTCTTTCCCACATTCCCTCCATCTTTCTCTCTTCCCACATTCCCTCCATCTTTCTCTCTTTCCCACATTCCCTCCATCTTTCTCTCTCTCCCACATTCCCTCCATCTTCTCTCTTCCCACATTCCCTCCATCTTTCTCTCTCTCCCACATTCCCTCCATCTTTCTCTCTTTCCCACATTCCCTCCATCTTTCTCTCTCTCTCACATTCCCTCCTTCTTTCTCTCTTTCCCACATTCCCTCCATCTTTCTCTCTCTCCCACATTCCCTCCATCTTTCTCTCTTTCCACATTCCCTCCATCTTTCTCTCTTTCCCACATTCCCTCCATCTTTCTCTCTTTCCCACACTCCCTCCATCTTTCTGTCTTTCCCACATTCCCTCCATCTTTCTCTCTTTCCCACATTCCCTCCATCTTTCTTTCTCTCCACACTCCCTCCATCTTTCTCTCTTTCCCACATTCCCTCCATCTTTCTCTCTTTCCCACATTCCCTCCATCTTTCTCTCTTTCCCACATTCCCTCCATCTTTCTCTCTCTCCACATTCCCTCCATCTTTCTGTCTTTCCCACATTCCCTCCATCTTTCTCTCTCTCCCACATTCCCTCAATCTTTCTCTCTTTCCCACATTCCCTCCATCTTTCTCTCTCTCCCACATTCCCTCCATCTTTCTCTCTCCCACATTCCCTCCATCTTTCTCTCTTTCCCACATTCCCTCCATCTTTCTCTCTTTCCACATTCCCTCCATCTTTCTCTCTTTCCCACATTCCCTCCATCTTTCTCTCTTTCCCACATTCCCTCCATCTTTCTCTCTCTCCCACATTCCCTCCATCTTCTCTCTTCCCACATTCCCTCCATCTTTCTCTCTCTTCCACATTCCCTCCATCTTTCTCTCTTTCCCACATTCCCTCCATCTTTCTCTCTCTCCCACATTCCCTCCATCTTTCTCTCTCTCTCACATTCCCTCCTTCTTTCTCTCTTTCCCACATTCCCTCCATCTTTCTCTCTCTCCCACATTCCCTCCATCTTTCTCTCTTTCCCACATTCCCTCCATCTTTCTCTCTTTCCCACATTCCCTCCATCTTTCTCTCTTTCCCACACTCCCTCCATCTTTCTGTCTTTCCCACATTCCCTCCATCTTTCTGTCTTTCCCACATTCCCTCCATCTTTCTCTCTTTCCCACATTCCCTCCATCTTTCTCTCTCTCCCACACTCCCTCCATCTTTCTCTCTTTCCACATTCCCTCCATCTTTCTCTCTCTCCCACACTCCCTCCATCTTTCTCTCTCTCCCACACTCCCTCCATCTTTCTCTCTTTCCCACATTCCCTCCATCTTTCTCTCTCTCCCACACTCCCTCCATCTTTCTCTCTCTCCCACACTCCCTCCATCTTTCTCTCTTCCCCACATTTCCTCCATCTTTCTGTCTTTCCCACATTCCCTCCATCTTTCTCTCTCTTCCACATTCCCTCCATCTTTCTCTCTCTCCCACATTCCCTCCATCTTTCTTCTTTCCCACATTCCCTCCATCTTTCTGTCTTTCCCACATTCCCTCCATCTTTCTCTCTTTCCCACATTCCCTCCATCTTTCTCTCTCTCCACATTCCTCCATCATTCTCTCTTTCCCACATTCCCTCCATCTTTCTTTCTTTCCCACACTCCCTCCATCTTTCTCTCTCTCCCACATTCCCTCCATCTTTCTTTCTTTCCCACATTCCCTCCATCTTTCTCTCTCTCCCACATTCCCTCCATCTTTCTCTCTTTCCCACATTCCCTCCATCTTTCTTTCTTTCCCACACTCCCTCCATCTTTCTCTCTCTCCCACATTCCCTCCATCTTTCTTTCTTTCCACATTCCCTCCATCTCTCTCTCTCTCCCACATTCCCTCCATCTTTCTCTCTCTCCCACATTCCCTCCATCTTTCTTTCTTTCCCACACTCCCTCCATCTTTCTCTCTCTCCCACATTCCCTCCATCTTTCTTTCTTTCCCACATTCCCTCCATCTTTCTCTCTCTCCCACATTCCCTCCATCTTTCTGTCTTTCCCACATTCCCTCCATCTTTCTCTCTTTCCCACATTCCCTCCATCTTTCTCTCTCTCCCACATTCCCTCCATCTTTCTGTCTTTCCCACATTCCCTCCATCTTTCTCTCTCTCCCACATTCCCTCCATCTTTCTCTCTTTCCCACATTCCCTCCATCTTTCTCTCTTTCCCACATTCCCTCCATCTTTCTCTCTCTCCCACATTCCCTCCATCTTTCTCTCTCTTTCCCACATTCCCTCCATCTTTCTCTCTCTCCCACATTCCCTCCATCTTTCTCTCTCTTTCCCACATTCCCTCCATCTTTCTCTCTCTCCCACATTCCCTCCATCTTTCTCTCTCCCCCACATTCCCTCCATCTTTCTCTCTTCCCACATTCCCTCCATCTTTCTCTCTTTCCCACATTCCCTCCATCTTTCTCTCTTTCCCACATTCCCTCCATCTTTCTCTCTTTCCCACATTCCCTCCATCTTTCTCTCTTCCCCACATTCCCTCCATCTTTCTCTCTTTCCCACATTCCCTCCATCTTTCTGTCTTTCCCACATTCCCTCCATTTTTCTCTCTTTCCCACATTCCCTCCATCTTTCTCTCTCTCCACATTCCCTCCATCTTTCTCTCTTTCCACATTCCCTCCATCTTTCTCTCTTTCCCACATTCCCTCCATCTTTCTCTCTTTCCACATTCCCTCCTTCTTTCTCTCTTTTCCACATTCCCTCCATCTTTCTCTCTTTCCCACATTCCCTCCCTCTTTCTCTCTTTTCCACATTCCCTCCATCTTTCTCTCTTTCCCACATTCCCTCCATCTTTCTCTCTCTCCCACATATCCTCCATCTTTCTCTCTCTCCCACATTCCCTCCATCTTTCTCTCTCTTTCCCACATTCCCTCCATCTTTCTCTCTCTCCCACATTCCCTCCATCTTTCTCTCTCTTTCCCACATTCCCTCCATCTTTCTCTCTCTCCCACATTCCCTCCATCTTTCTCTCTCCCCACATTCCCTCCATCTTTCTCTCTCTCCCACATTCCCTCCATCTTTCTCTCTTTCCACATTCCCTCCATCTTTCTCTCTTTCCCACATTCCCTCCATCTTTCTCTCTTTCCCACATTCCTCCATCTTTCTCTCTTTCCCCCACATTCCCTCCATCTTTCTCTCTTTCCCACATTCCCTCCATCTTTCTCTCTCTCCCACATTCCCTCCATCTTTCTCTCTTTTCCACATTCCCTCCATCTTTCTCTCTTTCCCACATTCCCTCCATCTTTCTCTCTTTTCCACATTCCCTCCATCTTTCTCTCTTTCCCACATTCCCTCCATCTTTCTGTCTTTCCCACATTCCCTCCATCTTTCTCTCTCTCCCACATATCCTCCATCTTTCTCTCTCTCCCACATTCCCTCCATCTTTCTGTCTTTCCCACATTCCCTCCATTTTTCTCTCTTTCCCACATTCCCTCCATCTTTCTCTCTCTCCCACATTCCCTCCATCTTTCTCTCTTTTCCACATTCCCTCCATCTTTCTCTCTTTCCCACATTCCCTCCATCTTTCTCTCTTTTCCACATTCCCTCCTTCTTTCTCTCTTTTCCACATTCCCTCCATCTTTCTCTCTTTCCCACATTCCCTCCATCTTTCTCTCTTTTCCACATTCCCTCCATCTTTCTCTCTTTCCCACATTCCCTCCATCTTTCTGTCTTTCCCACATTCCCTCCATCTTTCTCTCTCTCCACATTCCCTCCATCTTTCTGTCTTTCCCACATTCCCTCCATCTTTCTCTCTCTCCCACATTCCCTCCATCTTTCTCTCTTTTCCACATTCCCTCCATCTTTCTCTCTTTCCCACATTCCCTCCATCTTTCTCTCTTTCCACATTCCCTCCATCTTTCTCTCTCTCCCACATTCCCTCCATCTTTCTGTCTTTCCCACATTCCCTCCATCTTTCTCTCTCTCCACATTCCCTCCATCTTTCTGTCTTTCCCACATTCCCTCCATCTTTCTCTCTTTCCCACATTCCCTCCATCTTTCTGTCTTTCCCACATTCCCTCCATCTTTCTCTCTTTCCCACATTCCCTCCATCTTTGTCTCTCTCCCACATTCCCTCAATCTTTCTCTCTCTCTCCCACATTCCCTCCATCTTTCTCTCTCTTTCCCACATTCCCTCCATCTTTGTCTCTCTCCCACATTCCCTCCATCTTTCTGTCTTTCCCACATTCCCTCCATCTTTCTCTCTCTCCCACATTCCCTCCATCTTTCTGTCTTTCCCACATTCCCTCCATCTTTGTCTCTCTCCCACATTCCCTCCATCTTTCTGTCTTTCCCACATTCCCTCCATCTTTCTCTCTTTCCCACATTCCCTCCATCTTTCTCTCTTTCCCACATTCCCTCCATCTTTCTCTCTTTCCCACATTCCCTCCATCTTTCTCTCTTTCCCACATTCCCTCCATCTTTGTCTCTCTCCCACATTCCCTCCATCTTTCTGTCTTTCCCACATTCCCTCCATCTTTCTCTCTTTCCCACATTCCCTCCATCTTTCTCTCTGTCCCACATTCCCTCCATCTTTCTCTCTCTCCCACATTCCTCCATCTTTCTCTCTTTCCCACATTCCCTCCATCTTTCTCTCTCTCCCACATTCCCTCCATCTTTCTCTCTCTCCCACATTCCTCCATCTCTCTCTCTTTCCCACATTCCCTCCATCTTTCTCTCTTTCCCACATTCCCTCCATCTTTGTCTCTCTCCCACATTCCCTCCATCTTTCTGTCTTTCCCACATTCCCTCCATCTTTCTCTCTCTCCCACATTCCCTCCATCTTTCTCTCTTTCCACATTCCCTCCATCTTTCTCTCTCTCCCACATTCCCTCCATCTTTCTCTCTCTCCCACATTCCCTCCATCTTTCTCTCTTTCCCACATTCCCTCCATCTTTCTCTCTCTCCCACATTCCCTCCATCTTTCTCTCTTTCCCACATTCCCTCCATCTTTCTCTCTTTACCACATTCCCTCCATCTTTCTCTTATTATTTAATCATTTTTGGTGGACCAGTCCCCTTTAGGATGGATGGGAATCTCTGGCACCTCTCTGGTGAATGTGAGTTATCCGCGTCAGGTGGAGAGGTTCTCCACATTTATTCCTGTAGCTCCGCCCCCCTGTATACAGTGATTTCTGCCTTCATGTCGCCCGGTGTCGCTTTAATGTTTAGTTAAAGTGGACCAACACCGAGAGGTGATCGGCCCGGAAATCTATAAGATTCCCGGGCCGATCACCTCCCACCCCAAACACCCCAAATCACCTACCTTATCTTCCGCCGCCGCCGCCTCCCTCGCGCCCCTCTAGGCGTGCGCGCCCCCACGCCGGCCGTCTGTGAATGGCCGGCACGGGCGCGCGCGCGCGCGCCGAAAGTGACGCGAGGGAGGCGGCACCGGCGGAAGCCGCTTGGACGTTCCTGTTCCTCGCCTGGACGTTGGCGGGGATTGGAGCGGGCGGTCACGTGGGAGCGGGGAGAGGTGAGTTTATTGGGGTTTCTGGGGGGTTTCACACAGCGGGGCACCCCCGATCGAGGTGCCCCGCCGAAGTGGACCAAAACCCAGGATAGTCAAAATCCTGGGTGTTGGTCCACTTTAAGTTCCAGGTAATAAGTAACGAGGAGGATGTGACTCCCACACGCCGCCCTGATTGGCGGTTGCCATGGCTGCGCTCGCCGTACATATTGATACAGGGAAGGTGGATTCACAGCAACGCTGCGCAACTGACCGTGGACCCGACCTGGCGACATGACACAAGCTCCTCCCACCCAGAGATTCACCAAGATAGAGAGGAGGCAGCGAGAAATCAGAAGTGATACAATGTAACACTGATATAATGTCATACGGATATAATGTAACACTGATACAATGTAACACTAATATAATGTAAAACTGATATAATGTCATAATGATATAATGTAAAACTGATACAATCCCCTCGATTCAAAGAGCAAAAGTTAATTGATTTCGGATCGAGAATCGTAAGTTTGGGTGGGTGTTAGTCATTTTTTCCTGTTTTTTTGGCCATTTCCGACTCGCACGAGCCTACGTACGAATGCGTATATGCTCTTGCGATCATCGGAAGTTCGTTCCTAAATTTCAGGTTCAAAGCGTAAAACTTAGGATCAAAACGTAAAACTTAGGATCAAAACGTAAAACTTAGGATCAAAACGTAAAACTTAGGATCAAATCCTAAAACTTAGAGGCCGATTCATCAATAGCGCCAGGTAGCGACAGATGAGCGACTGTAGCGTGATTTTTTCAGCGCCAGCCAGTATTCGCTGTGCTTGGCCGGCGTTAGCTTGATGACAGCGACTCAGTCGGTGTGCGGTAATGTTGAATACGGGCTGGGGGGTCGCTGTTTCACAGGTTCAGCGTTGTATGTGAGCGCCTGACAACGAATGGCCAGAGCGAACGGCTAGCTTCATATTCATTAACAAATCACGCTCCGAATGTGCTGTCGCTGTCCATTCCTTGTTTAAACCCCAGAGCGCTGGCGGCGATGTGTATTAACTAGTTTTTAACCCCTAAACAACCATATTTTTTGATTGTAACATTATACATGTTTTTAGAATCATTTTGTAATATGAATACATTAATCTCAGACCTGTTAGATCAATTCTGCACAAATTTTTTTTTTTTTTTTTTTTTTTTTACTTAAAAATAAATCCTAACATTGCAGAAGTGGTCTCCGAATTTTTGACATTAAAAAAAAAAAAAAAAAAAATATTACCAATTAATTAGGAATAATTATAGATTGCTCCATTGAAATGCATTGGACATCGCCAGGGAGCGACAGCTCATACCTGGCGCTGTGAGGGAATTTGCAGCGGCGCTGTTCGGTCCAGGCGGCTTCATGATGAATGCCGCGCTAGCCGTCGCTCTCGCCGGCGCTAGCCTCATTTTGCTTGATAAATGCGTCATTGTGACCGCCGCCGGGCGTACTTGAGTCAGTAGTCGCCGTTAGCTGCGGCTACCTGGCGCTCGTCAGACACTACCTGGCGCTATCGCTTGATGAATAAGGGCCTTAGGATCAAAACGTAAAACTTAGGATAATCGGATGTGTTTAGGTGTGATTCAGAGAACAGTTTTCAAACCTCTAAATACGTTTTAGAAAGAAAGCCACTGGCGACACCTTTTAGCAGTCGGATTGCTGTTCTTGAACAGGTTTTTTGGCTATGTGGAGGAGTCTGCGCGTCTTGAGCTCCAATGAACTGCATGTATCAGCATGGCCGAGGCCATAAATTGTATTGCAATGCATACCTGATTCATGTATGCCTTATAAAAGCATTTTAATGTGGACCTTAATTAGTCCTTTGCATGTAAACCTTTATTTTGCAATATATTTGCGTTAATTAAAGAAACTTATGTCCTTTGTTATTTATTTTAAAATTGAGGTCCTAGAATAATATTTTTAGATTGCATTTATTGGTGTAGTTGTTTACCTTTGCTTTGTTTAATTATTTAAGCACATCTTTGGTCAGATGCATCACACTTACTGAGGAGAGGAGAGCGGGATAAAGTGCAGGATGTGGGTTACTGCTGTATTTTGCACAGACACAGCAGAGCTGGGGGCACGGAAAGGTCAGAAATCAAAGAATGCAGAGCAACACAGTCACAAGGCCTTTTCTGTTTGCAGGCTGCCCGATAATACCTGAGCCGCCATCTTGGCTGTTTCTAGGCTCATAACATGCAGAAGTTGCTGGGTGTTTTTTATATTTGAGAGCAATCTGTATGTAGAGGGTGTGGGTAACCACACACAACATTTTAAGTTGTACCATTTGAAGCCTAAATATTAAAATTAAATCCACAAGTAAAAAATGCAAGTTAACTAAAAATTAAACAAAGTAAGATTTACTTATGCAAATGCATTCATTAATGGTTGGTTACTACAAAATGAATGAAATAAAGAAAAATAAAAGACCAAATATTTAGAATGCACTTTAATGAGGTAAGTTTGTAGTGCGCAGCCGCAAGATCAGAAGGATTTACGTCCAGACAAAAAAGGAAAAAGGGCAAAACCAATGTTGCAACCTGAGAAATAAAACGGAAAATTCAGGATGGAAACTGACATAGGTCTGATTCCCGAACTGCCATACGAACGGACGGACATTTTAGGATAGAAACGTATTAGCTTATAGAATCACTCGCAAGTTCATACGAACGCACGAGCGGACGGGAAAAATAGGATGATCGGCACCAAAATCAAAGCTGTTACATGTTTCTTTGAATCGACCCTATTGTCACCCCTAATAAAATATAATACTGATACAATGTAACACTGATACAATTGTATACTGATATGTTATACTGATATAATGCAATACTGATATAATGTAACACTGATACAATGTAACACTAATATAATGTAAAAGTCATACAATGTAAAACTGATATAATGTAATAATTATATAATGAAATATTGATACAATGTAACACTGATACAATGTAACACTGATACAATGTTATACTGATATGTTATACTGATATAATGCAACACTGATATAATGTTACACTGATATAATGTAACACTGATACAATTTAAAACTGATATAGTGTAACAGTGATAAAATGTAATACTGATACAACGATACAATGTTATACTGATATAATATAATACTGATACAATGTAACACTGATACAATGTAACCCTTAATAAAATATAATACTGATACAACGTTACACTGACACAATGTAATAAGGATATGTTAAACTGATACAATGTAAACCTGATACAAAGTAACACTGATATAATGTTACACTGATATAATGTCATACTGACATAATTGAACACTGATACAATGTAACACTGATATATTCTAAGACTGATACAATGTTACATGTTACACTGATACAATGTTACACTGAAATAATGTAAAACTGATACAATGTAACACTGATATGATGTAATACTAATATAAATTTACACTGATACTGTCAGGGTCATGCTAATTATTTATTGCAGCCGATGTGCATTGCGGGCTGTATATTGCGGTATGGATTGCGATGTGCATTGGGGATCTCTTTCTCGAGCCTAAAACAAATTCACTTTGCAGGGGACTGTCACACTAAACAATGCATGGATGAGTCATCATTCTGCTGCTGAGGAGGCCAAGCAGAAGGGAGTGAGTTCACTAGGACTTGCAACAAAATATAAAGCAGGCTGAATAAAAGATGCTGAGACCATGGAAGACGGATTCACTGCCCGCCATTGGTCAGTATGAAGATGCCGGACCTGCACAGAGGAGGAGCTGCGGGGGAACACCCGACCTGCACAGAGGAGCTGCGGGGGAACACCGGACCTGCACAGAGGAGGAGCTGCGGGGGGACACCGGACCTGCACAGAGGAGGAGCTGCGGGGGAACACCCGACCTGCACAGAGGAGGAGCTGCGGGGGGACACCGGACCTGCACAGAGGAGGAGCTGCGGGGGAACACCGGACCTGCACAGAGGAGGAGCTGCGGGGGAACACCGGACCTGCACAGAGGAGGAGCTGCGGGGGAACACCGGACCTACACAGAGGAGGAGCTGCGGGGGAACACCGGACCTGCACAGAGGAGGAGCTGCGGGGGAACACCGGACCTACACAGAGGAGGAGCTGCGGGGGAACACCGGACCTGCACAGAGGAGGAGCTGCGGGGGAACACCGGACCTGCACAGAGGAGGAGCTGCGGGGGAACACCGGACCTGCACAGAAGAGGAGCTGCGGGGGAACACCGGACCTGCACAGAGGAGCTGCGGGGGAACACCGGACCTGCACAGAGGAGGAGCTGCGGGGGAACACCGGACCTGCACAGAGGAGCTGCGGGGGAACACCGGACCTGCACAGAGGAGGAGGAGCTGCGGGGGAACCCCGGACCTGCACAGAGGAGGAGCTGCGGGGGAACCCCGGACCTGCACAGAGGAGGAGCTGCGGGGGAACACCGGACCTGCACCGAGGAGGAGCTGCGGGGGAACACCGGACCTGCACAGAGGAGGAGCTGCGGGGGAACACCGGACCTGCACAGAGGAGGAGCTGCGGGGGAACACCGGACCTGCACAGAGGAGCTGCGGGGGAACACCGGACCTGCACAGAGGAGGAGCTGCGGGGGAACACCGGACCTGCACAGAGGAGGAGCTGCGGGGGAACACCGGACCTGCACAGAGGAGAAGCTGCGGGGGAACACCGGACCTGCACAGAGGAGGAGCTGCGGGGGAACACCGGACCTGCACAGAGGAGGAGCTGCGGGGGAACACCGGACCTGCACAGAGGAGGAGCTGCGGGGGAACACCGGACCTGCACAGAGGAGCTGCGGGGGAACACCGGACCTGTACAAAGGAGGAGCTGCGGGGGAACACCGGACCTGCACAGAGGAGCTGCGGGGGAACACCGGACCTGCACAGAGGAGGAGCTGCAGGGGAACACCGGACCTGCACAGAGGAGGAGCTGCGGGGGAACACCGGACCTGCACAGAGGAGCTGCGGGGGAACACCGGACCTGCACAGAGGAGGAGCTGCGGGGGAACACCGGACCTGCACAGAGGAGCTGCGGGGGAACACCGGACCTGCACAGAGGAGGAGCTGCAGGGGAACACCGGACCTGCACAGAGGAGGAGCTGCGGGGGAACACCGGACCTGCACAGAGGAGTGGTGGTGGGATATCTCCTCTCTCTCTCTCTCTCTGGGGTGAGATATCTCCTCTCTGATTGGTCCGTGTGGTGAGATATCTCTCTCTGGGGTGAGATAGCTCCTCTCTGATTGGTCCGTGTGGTGAGATATCTCCTCTCTCTCTCTCTCTGTGGTGAGATATCTCCTCTCTGATTGGTCCGTGTGGTGGGATATCTCCTCTCTCTCTCTCTCTCTGGGGTGAGATATCTCCTCTCTGATTGGTCCGTGTGGTGAGATATCTCTCTCTGGGGTGAGATAGCTCCTCTCTGATTGGTCCGTGTGGTGAGATATCTCCTCTCTCTCTCTCTCTGGGGTGAGATATCTCCTCTCTGATTGGTCCGTGTGGTGGGATATCTCCTCTCTCTCTCTCTCTCTGGGGTGAGATATCTCCTCTCTGATTGGTCCGTGTGGTGAGATAGCTCTCTCTGGGGTGAGATAGCTCCTCTCTGATTGGTCCGTGTGGTGAGATAGCTCTCTCTGGGGTGAGATAGCTCCTCTCTGATTGGTCCGTGTGGTGAGATATCTCCTCTCTCTCTCTCTGTGGTGAGATATCTTCTCTCTGATTGGTCCGTGTGGGGAGACATCTCCTCTCTGATTGGTCCATGTGGTGAGATATCTCCTCTCTCTCTCTCTGTGGTGGGATATCTCCTCCCTGATTGGTCCGTGTGGTGAGATATCTCCTCTCTCTCTCTCTCTGGGGTGAGATATCTCCCCTCTGATTGGTCCGTGTGGTGAGATATCTCCTCTCTGATTGGTCCATGTGGTGAGATCTCTCCTCTCTCTCTCTCTCTCTCTCTGTGGTGGGATATCTCCTCTCTGATTGGTCCGTGTGGTGAGATATCTCCTCTCTGATTGGTCCGTGTGGTGAGATATCTCCTCTCTGATTGGTCCGTGTGGTGAGATATCTCCTCTCTCTCTCTGTGGTGGGATATCTCCCCTCTGATTGGTCCGTGTGGTGAGATATCTCCTCTCTCTCTCTCTGTGGTGGGATATCTCCTCTCTGATTAGTCTGTGTGGTGAGATATCTCCTCTCTGATTGGTCTGTGTGGTGAGATATCTCCTCTCTCTCTCTCTGTGGTGAGATATCTCTTCTCTGATTGGTCCGTGTGGTGAGGTATCTCCTCTCTCTCTCTCTGTGGTGGGATATCTCCTCTCTGATTGGTCTGTGTGGTGAGATATCTCCTCTCTGATTGGTCCGTGTGGTGAGATATCTCCTCTCTGATTGGTCCGTGTGGTGAGATATCTCCTCTCTGATTGGTCCGTGTGGTGAGATATCTCCTCTCTCTCTCTCTCTGTGGTGGGATATCTCCCCTCTGATTGGTCCGTGTGGTGAGATATCTCCTCTCTGATTGGTCTGTGTGGTGAGATATCTCCTCTCTGATTGGTCCGTGTGGTGAGATATCTCCTCTCTGATTGGTCCGTGTGGTGAGATATCTCTTCTCTGATTGGTCCGTGTGGTGAGATATCGCCTCTCTGATTGGTCCGTGTGGTGAGATATCTCCCCTCTGATTGGTCCGTGTGGTGAGATATACAATACACATTAGGGCCTCTGGGGATGCCCCTGGAGGCACACAGAAGGTCTGCACTCACCACAAGTGAAAACAATGTATCAAATGTATTGAAGCTCAACATTGGGACCAAAAAACACAGCAAACAAAATAAAAAAACCTCTACACACATGTCCCAGGGGAAACACAAGACAAAAGCGGCTCCAAATAATAAAACCTAAACCAGGTGTAAAAGATCAGTGAAATGAATAGGACCTCTCTGCCCTGATGAAGTGGATGGGTCCACGAAACGCGTCGGCTGGTCGCTGCCGCCGGGGGACCAATGGCTTGATCTTTCATTTAAAGGGTGATGTACAATTATTTCTTTGATTTTTTTTGTAGATCTTACTATTCATCTCACTGGTCTATTACACCTGGTTTAGTGTAGCACTTGTCACTTTATAATACCTGGGTCACCTGGTGTTTATTGTGTACCTCATAATCATTTACATATGCACAAGCACTTTTATTTGGTTGCTCATTCATCTCCACTTTAAGCCTTTTTGGCTATATCACAGACTGTATATATATATATATATAAAATTACTGTGTCCTGCTGCTCTCAATTATATGCGATTGTATAATATAGACTATCATGAATTAATGTATTATTAAAGCGGACCTTCACTCTAAATAAGCCTATCTTAAATGTTTCCCCCCTGTAAATACAGATTGCCCACATTAATCCGGACCTTCACCCTGAATAAGAGCCTATGATATATGTTTCCCCCCCTGTACATACAGATTGCTCACATTAATCCGGACCTTCACCCTGAATAAGAGCCTATGATATATGTTTCCCCCCCTGTAAATACAGATTGCCCACATTAATCCGGACCTTCACCCTGAATAAGAGCCTATGATATATGTTTCCCCCCTGTACATACAGATTGCTCACATTAAAAATCATCCTACCTTTATCTACTGCATATTATGAGCCTTTAAACATCCAAAATGGCGGCTCATGGAGCATCAGGCAGCCTCCAAACAGGAAATATCTTCTGACTGTGCCGCTCTGCATTCTGGGATTGCTGACCTTTCCCTGTGTATACTGTATGTTCTCTGTATCTTATGTATATACTGTATGTTCTCTGTATCTTATGTATATACTGTATGTTCTCTGTATCTTATGTATATACTGTATGTTCTCTGTATCTTATGTGTATACTGTATGTTCTCTGTATCTTATGTGTATACTGTATGTTCCCTGTATCTTATGTGTATACTGTATGTTCTCTGTATCTTATGTGTATACTGTATGTTCTCTGTATCTTATGTATATACTGTATGTTCTCTGTATCTTATGTATATACTGTATGTTCCCTGTATCTTATGTGTATACTGTATGTTCTCTGTATCTTATGTATATACTGTATGTTCCCTGTATCTTATGTGTATACTGTATGTTCTCTGTATCTTATGTGTATACTGTATGTTCTCTGTATCTTATGTATATACTGTATGTTCTCTGTATCTTATGTATATACTGTATGTTCCCTGTATCTTATGTGTATACTGTATGTTCTCTGTATCTTATGTATATACTGTATGTTCTCTGTATCTTATGTATATACTGTATGTTCCCTGTATCTTATGTGTATACTGTATGTTCTCTGTATCTTATGTGTATACTGTATGTTCTCTGTATCTTATGTGTATACTGTATGTTCTCTGTATCTTATGTATATACTGTATGTTCTCTGTATCTTATGTATATACTGTATGTTCCCTGTATCTTATGTGTATACTGTATGTTCTCTGTATCTTATGTGTATACTGTATGTTCTCTGTATCTTATGTGTATACTGTATGTTCTCTGTATCTTATGTATATACTGTATGTTCTCTGTATCTTATGTGTATACTGTATGTTCTCTGTATCTTATGTGTATACTGTATGTTCTCTGTATCTTATGTGTATACTGTATGTTCTCTGTATCTTATGTATATACTGTATGTTCTCTGTATCTTATGTGTATACTGTATGTTCTCTGTATCTTATGTATATACTGTATGTTCTCTGTATCTTATGTGTATACTGTATGTTCTCTGTATCTTATGTGTATACTGTATGTTCTCTGTATCTTATGTATATACTGTATGTTCTCTTTATCTTATGTATATACTGTATGTTCTCTGTATCTTATGTGTATACTGTATGTTCTCTGTATCTTATGTATATACTGTATGTTCTCTGTATCTTATGTATATACTGTATATTCCCTGTATCTTATGTATATACTGTATGTTCTCTGTATCTTATGTGTATACTGTATGTTCTTTGTATGTTATGTATATACTGTATGTTCTCTGTATCTTATGTGTATACTGTATGTTCTCTGTATCTTATGTATATACTGTATGTTCTCTGTATCTTATGTATATACTGTATATTCCCTGTATCTTATGTATATACTGTATGTTCTCTGTATCTTATGTGTATACTGTATGTTCTTTGTATGTTATGTATATACTGTATGTTCTCTGTATCTTATGTGTATACTGTATGTTCTTTGTATGTTATGTATATACTGTATGTTCTCTGTATCTTATGTGTATACTGTATGTTCTTTGTATGTTATGTATATACTGTATGTTCTCTGTATCTTATGTGTATACTGTATGTTCTCTGTATCTTATGTGTATACTGTATGCTCTCTGTATCTTATGTATATACTGTATGTTCTCTAAATCTTATGTATATATACTGTATGTTCTCTGTATCTTATGTATATACTGTATGTTCTCTGTATCTTATGTGTATACTGTATGTTCTTTGTATGTTATGTATATACTGTATGTTCTCTGTATCTTATGTATATACTGTATGTTCTCTGTATCTTATGTATATACTGTATGTTCTCTGTATCTTATGTGTATACTGTATGTTCTTTGTATCTTATGTATATACTGTATGTTCTCTGTATCTTATGTGTATACTGTATGTTCTCTGTATCTTATGTGTATACTGTATGTTCTCTGTATCTTATGTGTATACTGTATGTTCTCTGTATCTTATGTATATACTGTATGTTCTCTGTATCTTATGTGTATACTGTATGCTCTCTTTATCTTAGGATAGATGTGTGCTTATCCCAGGCATGTTTAAATTCAGTGACTGTTGATTTTTCAACTACCTCTGCTGGAAGTTTGTTCCCGGCATCTACTACTCTTTCTGTAACATAATATTTTCTAACATTGCTCCTGATCTTCCCCCCGACCAGCTTCAGGTTGGGCCCCTTGTTCTATCATTAAGTCTCTTCCCTCCTGAACCTTATTCAATCCTTTCACATATATAAAGGTCTCCATCATGTCCCCCCTCTCCCTTCTTTCCTCCTCTGTACAGATTAAGTTCTTTAAGTCTCTCCTGATAAGTTTTAAGTGTAAGTCCTTCCACCATTTTTGTTGCCGGCCTTTGGACCCGTTCTATGTGAATAATGTCTTTTTGCAGGTGAGGTCTCCAGAACTGCACACAGTATTGTAGCTGTGGCCTCACCAGGGCTCTATACAGCGGCATCACAACCTCCCTCTTCCTACTGGCGATGCCTCGAGCTATGCAGCCGAGCATCCTGCTTGCTTTTCCCACTGCCTGGCTACAGTGTCCAATCATTTTGCAGCTATCAGTAATCAGTGTCCCTAAATCTCTCTCCTCCGAGGTCCTGGATAACACAGCGCTGCCCATACGGTGCTCAGAGCCGGGATTCCTTCCACCCAAGCGCAGGATTTTACATTTAGAGACATTAAACTCTAGTTTCCAAAGTTTTGACCATCTATCCAGTAAAGCTAAATCATTTTCCATGTTGCAGACACCTCCAGGAATATCCCCCTATTACTAACCTTTGTATCATCAGCAAACAGACAAACTGCACCTACCAAGCCTTCTCCTATGTCACTTACACACATATTACACAGAATGGGGCCCAGGACTGAGCCTTCTCCTATGTCACTTACACACATATTACACAGAATGGGGCCCAGGACTGAGCCTTCTCCTATGTCACTTACAAATATATTACACAGAATGGGGCCCAGGACAGAGCCTTCTCCTATGTCACTTACAAATATATTACACAGAATGGGGCCCAGGACTGAGCCTTCTCCTATGTCACTTACACACATATTACACAGAATGGGGCCCAGGACTGAGCCTTCTCCTATGTCACTTACACACATATTACACAGAATGGGGCCCAGGACTGAGCCTTCTCCTATGTCACTTACAAATATATTACACAGAATGGGGCCCAGGACAGAGCCTTCTCCTATGTCACTTACAAATATATTACACAGAATGGGGCCCAGGACTGAGCCTTCTCCTATGTCACTTACACACATATTACACAGAATGGGGCCCAGGACTGAGCCTTCTCCTATGTCACTTACACACATATTACACAGAATGGGGCCCAGGACTGAGCCTTCTCCTATGTCACTTACACACGTATTACACAGAATGGGGCCCAGGACTGAGCCTTCTCCTATGTCACACACATATTACACAGAATGGGGCCCAGGACTGAGCCTTCTCCTATGTCACTTACACACATATTACACAGAATGGGGCCCAGGACAGAGCCTTCTCCTATGTCACTTACATATTACACAGAATGGGGCCCAGGACTGAGCCTTCTCCTATGTCACTTACACACATATTACACAGAATGGGGCCCAGGACTGAGCCTTCTCCTATGTCACTTACACACATATTACACAGAATGGGGCCCAGGACTGAGCCTTCTCCTATGTCACTTACACACATATTACACAGAATGGAGCCCAGGACAGAGCCTTCTCCTATGTCACTTACACACATATTACACAGAATGGGGCCCAGGACTCAGCCTTCTCCTATGTCACTTACACACATATTACACAGAATGGGGCCCAGGACTGAGCCTTCTCCTATGTCACACACATATTACACAGAATGGGGCCCAGGACAGAGCCTTCTCCTATGTCACTTACACACATATTACACAGAATGGAGCCCAGGACTGAGCCTTCTCCTATGTCACTTACACACATATTACACAGAATGGGGCCCAGGACTGAGCCTTCTCCTGTGTCACTTACACACATATAACACAGAATGGGGCCCAGGACTGAGCCTTCTCCTATGTCACTTACACACATATTACACAGAATGGAGCCCAGGACAGAGCCTTTTCCTATGTCACTTACACATATATTACACAGAATGGGGCCCAGGACTGAGCCTTCTCCTATGTCACTTACACACATATTACACAGAATGGAGCCCAGGACAGAGCCTTTTCCTATGTCACTTACACATATATTACACAGAATGGGGCCCAGGACAGAGCCTTCTCCTATGTCGCTTACACACATATTACACAGAATGGGGCCCAGGACTGAGCCTTCTCCTATGTCGCTTACACACATATTACACAGAATGGGGCCCAGGACTGAGCCTTCTCCTATGTCGCTTACACACATATTACACAGAATGGGGCCCAGGACTGAGCCTTCTCCTATGTCACTTACACACATATTACACAGAATGGAGCCCAGGACAGAGCCTTTTCCTATGTCACTTACACATATATTACACAGAATGGGGCCCAGGACAGAGCCTTCTCCTATGTCACTTACACACATATTACACAGAATGGGGCCCAGGACTGAGCCTTCTCCTATGTCGCTTACACACATATTACACAGAATGGGGCCCAGGACTGAGCCTTCTCCTGTGTCACTTACACACATATTACACAGAATGGGGCCCAGGACTGAGCCTTCTCCTATGTCACTTACACACATATTACACAGAATGGAGCCCAGGACAGAGCCTTTTCCTATGTCACTTACACATATATTACACAGAATGGGGCCCAGGACAGAGCCTTCTCCTATGTCACTTACACACATATTACACAGAATGGGGCCCAGGACTGAGCCTTCTCCTATGTCGCTTACACACATATTACACAGAATGGGGCCCAGGACTGAGCCTTCTCCTATGTCGCTTACACACATATTACACAGAATGGGGCCCAGGACTGAGCCTTCTCCTATGTCGCTTACACACATATTACACAGAATGGGGCCCAGGACTGAGCCTTCTCCTATGTCGCTTACACACATATTACACAGAATGGGGCCCAGGACTGAGCCTTCTCCTATGTCACTTACACACATATTACACAGAATGGGACACAGGACTGAGCCTTCTCCTATGTCGCTTACACACATATTACACAGAATGGGACACAGGACTGAGCCTTCTCCTATGTCACTTACACACATATTACACAGAATGGGGCCCAGGACTGAGCCTTCTCCTATGTCACTTACATATTACACAGAATGGGACACAGGACTGAGCCTTCTCCTATGTCACTTACACACATATTACACAGAATGGAGCCCAGGACAGAGCCTTTTCCTATGTCACTTACACATATATTACACAGAATGGGGCCCAGGACAGAGCCTTCTCCTATGTCACTTACACACATATTACACAGAATGGGGCCCAGGACTGAGCCTTCTCCTATGTCGCTTACACACATATTACACAGAATGGGGCCCAGGACTGAGCCTTCTCCTGTGTCACTTACACACATATTACACAGAATGGGGCCCAGGACTGAGCCTTCTCCTATGCCTTACACACATATTACACAGAATGGAGCCCAGGACAGAGCCTTTTCCTATGTCACTTACACATATATTACACAGAATGGGGCCCAGGACAGAGCCTTCTCCTATGTCACTTACACACATATTACACAGAATGGGGCCCAGGACTGAGCCTTCTCCTATGTCGCTTACACACATATTACACAGAATGGGGCCCAGGACTGAGCCTTCTCCTATGTCACTTACACACATATTACACAGAATGGGGCCCAGGACTGAGCCTTCTCCTATGTCACTTACACACATATTACACAGAATGGGGCCCAGGACTGAGCCTTCTCCTATGTCGCTTACACACATATTACACAGAATGGGGCCCAGGACTGAGCCTTCTCCTATGTCGCTTACACACATATTACACAGAATGGGGCCCAGGACTGAGCCTTCTCCTATGTCGCTTACACACATATTACACAGAATGGGGCCCAGGACTGAGCCTTCTCCTATGTCACTTACACACATATTACACAGAATGGGACACAGGACTGAGCCTTCTCCTATGTCGCTTACACACATATTACACAGAATGGGACACAGGACTGAGCCTTCTCCTATGTCACTTACACACATATTACACAGAATGGGGCCCAGGACTGAGCCTTCTCCTATGTCACTTACATATTACACAGAATGGGACACAGGACTGAGCCTTCTCCTATGTCACTTACACACATATTACACAGAATGGAGCCCAGGACTGAGCCTTCTCCTATGTCGCTTACACACATATTACACAGAATGGGACACAGGACTGAGCCTTCTCCTATGTCACTTACACACATATTACACAGAATGGGGCCCAGGACTGAGCCTTCTCCTATGTCACTTACACACATATTACACAGAATGGGGCCCAGGACTGAGCCTTCTCCTATGTCACACACATATTACACAGAATGGGGCCCAGGACTGAGCCTTCTCCTATGTCACACACATATTACACAGAATGGGACCCAGGACTGAGCCTTCTCCTATGTCGCTTACACACATATTACACAGAATGGGACACAGGACTGAGCCTTCTCCTATGTCACTTACACACATATTACACAGAATGGGGCCCAGGACAGAGCCTTCTCCTATGTCACACACATATTACACAGAATGGGGCCCAGGACTGAGCCTTCTCCTATGTCACTTACACACATATTACACAGAATGGGGCCCAGGACTGAGCCTTCTCCTATGTCACACACATATTACACAGAATGGGGCCCAGGACTGAGCCTTCTCCTATGTCACACACATATTACACAGAATGGGACACAGGACTGAGCCTTCTCCTATGTCGCTTACACACATATTACACAGAATGGGACACAGGACTGAGCCTTCTCCTATGTCACTTACACACATATTACACAGAATGGGGCCCAGGACAGAGCCTTCTCCTATGTCACACACATATTACACAGAATGGGGCCCAGGACTGAGCCTTCTCCTATGTCACTTACACACATATTACACAGAATGGGGCCCAGGACTGAGCCTTCTCCTATGTCACACACATATTACACAGAATGGGACACAGGACTGAGCCTTCTCCTATGTCGCTTACACACATATTACACAGAATGGGGCCCAGGACAGAGCCTTCTCCTATGTCACACACATATTACACAGAATGGGGCCCAGGACTGAGCCTTCTCCTATGTCACTTACACACATATTACACAGAATGGGGCCCAGGACTGAGCCTTCTCCTATGTCACACACATATTACACAGAATGGGACACAGGACTGAGCCTTCTCCTATGTCGCTTACACACATATTACACAGAATGGGGCCCAGGACTGAGCCTTCTCCTATGTCACTTACACACATATTACACAGAATGGAGCCCAGGACTGAGCCTTCTCCTATGTCGCTTACACACATATTACACAGAATGGGGCCCAGGACAGAGCCTTCTCCTATGTCACTTACACACATATTACACAGAATGGGACACAGGACTGAGCCTTCTCCTATGTCACTTACACACATATTACACAGAATGGGGCCCAGGACTGAGCCTTCTCCTATGTCACTTACACACATATTACACAGAATGGGGCCCAGGACTGAGCCTTCTCCTATGTCACTTACACACATATTACACAGAATGGGGCCCAGGACTGAGCCTTCTCCTATGTCACTTACACACATATTACACAGAATGGGGCCCAGTGAAGGTCCGGTATAAGTTGCTGTGCAGACCTTCTGTGTGCCCGCAGAGCCCCTCATTTGTATTGTATGGTTCGGTAACACCGCACATTGTTTCAGTTACTAGGCTGTGCTTATCCTGTGACATGGGCGGGGCGAGGCAACCGATGGACGGGACGCGGAGCTGGAGGGCGTGTCTGTGGGCGGGGCCAGGCATCCTCCGCTCTCGGCGCTGTGCAGCGTGTCTAGCAGTAACATAGGCGGTCGGTGGGGTGGATGCGGAGCTGGAGGGCGTGTCTGTGGGCGGGGCCAGGCATCCTCCGCTCTCGGCGCTGTGCAGCGTGTCTAGCAGTGACATAGGCGGTCGGTGGGGGGTTGCGGAGCTGGAGGGCGTGTCTATGGGCGGGGCCAGGCATCCGTTCTCGGCGCTGTGCAGCGTGTCTAGCAGTGACGTAGGCGGAGCGAGACTTTCGATGGGCGTGACGCGGAGTTGGAGGGCGTGCCTGTGGGCGGGACCAGGCATCCTTCTCCAGCTCCGGAGCTGTGCAGCGTGTCTAGCAGTGACGTAGGCGGAGCGAGGCGGCCGATG
This sequence comes from Gastrophryne carolinensis, assembly GCA_027917425.1. NCBI lineage: Eukaryota > Metazoa > Chordata > Amphibia > Anura > Microhylidae > Gastrophryne > Gastrophryne carolinensis. The sequence goes on from CM051239.1 coordinate 4,046,238, forward strand.
GGCGGGGCCAGGCAACATCCTCCGCTCTGTAACTGGAGGGCGTGTCTGTGGGCGGGGCCAGGCATCCTCCGTTCTCGGCGCTGTGCAGCATATCTAGTAGTGACGTAGGCGGAGCGAGACTTTCGATGGGCGTGACGCGGAGCTGGAGGGCGTGTGCCTGTGGGCGGGGCCAGGCATCCTCCTCCAGCTCCGGAGCTGTGCAGCGTGTCTAGCAGTGACATAGGCGGGGCGAGACGGCCGATGGGCGGGGCCAGGCAACATCCTCCGCTCTGTAACTGGAGGGCGTGTTTGTGGGCGTAGCCAGGCATCCAGCTCCGCTCTGTAGCTGGAGGGCGTGGGGGGGCGTGCCTGTGGGCGGGGCCAGGCATCCAGCTCCGCTCTGTAGCTGGAGGGCGTGTTGGGGGCGTGTCTATGGGCGGGGCCAGGCATCCTCCTCCAGCTCCGGAGCTGTGCAGCATGTCTAGCAGTGACATAGGCATGGCGAGGCGGCCGATGGGCGGGGCCAGGCAACATCCTCCGCTCTGTAACTGGAGGGCGTGTTTGTGGGCGTGCCTGTGGGCGGGGCCATGCATCCAGCTCCGCTCTGCGGCTGGAGGGCGTGTGGGGGCGTGTCTATAGGCGGGGCCAGTCATCCTGCTACGCTCTGTAACTGGGGGGCGTGTTTGGTGGGCGTGTCTATGGGCGGGGCCAGTCATACTCCTCCAGCTCCGGAGCTGAATCCCTCCATTGAGCCGGCTGCGCGTCTCCTGAAGCGGTCGCTGTGTCCTCCGCTCCCCGGTGCCGCTCCGGGCTCCTCATCGGGAAAGTGGAAGAGACATCTCGGGACCCCACCGACACTTCCGGGATATCCCCCAGCCAATCCTGCGAGAGGAGAAGCTCTGGGCAGAAGAGCTTGCAATCTATTCTGCTTGGACTGTGGATTGTGATATAAATGTATATACGTCGGTGTAAATGTATATGCACGTCGGTGACGTCATGGATCGCCCGATCTCCCCCACACGTCTGAGGCACTGAGGGGCAAAGTGTACTTACCTCACCCCCCCCTCTAATCTATGGATAAGCTCCTCCCACAGATGCCCCAGTGACCCCGCCCCCGAGGAATGGCATGCGGCTGCCGGTCCCCGGGCTCTACAGCCTGCTGTCACCTGCCAGAGCTCTGAGCCTCCTCCTGGATATGGGCCCCAAACGGATGCCGAGGACTTACCTGTGCCTGCTGCTGCTGCTGTTACCCCCCGCATCTGCCATGGTAAGTGTCTACTTATCCCCTACCCTGCCCATCTGCCACATCCTCCATGACAAGGACCCACTTACCCCCTATCCTGCCCATCTGCCCCACTGCCACCTCTGCCATGATCAGTGCCCCTCTATCCTGCCCATCTGCCCCACTGCCACCTCTGCCATGACCAGTGCCCCTCTATCCTGCCCATCTGCCCCACTGCCACCTCTGCCATGACATGTGCCCCTCTATCCTGCCCATCTGCCCCACTGCCACCTCTGCCATGACCAGTGCCCCTCTATCCTGCCCATCTGCCACACTGCCACCTCTGCCATGACCAGTGTCCCTCTATCCTGCCCATCTGCCCCACTGCCACCTCTGCCATGACCAGTGCCCCTCTATTCTGCCCCACTGCCACCTCTGCCATGACCAGTGTCCCTCTATCCTGCCCATCTGCCCCACTGCCACCTCTGCCATGATCAGTGCCCCTCTATTATGCCCCACTGCCACCTCTGCCATGGCCAGTGCCCCAACATCCTGCCCATCTGCCCCACTGCTGCCTCTGCCATGACCAGTGCCCCTACATCCTGCCCATCTGCCCCACTGCCACCTCTGCCATGACCAGTGCCCCTCTATCCTGCCCATCTGCCCCACTGCCACCTCTGCCATGACCAGTGCCCCTCTATCCTGCCCATCTGCCCCACTGCCACCTCTGCCATGACCAGTGTCCCTCTATCCTGCACATCTGCCCCACTGCCACCTCTGCCATGATCAGTGCCCCTCTATTATGCCCCACTGCCACCTCTGCCATGGCCAGTGCCCCTACATCCTGCCCATCTGCCCCACTGCCACCTCTGCCATGACCAGTGCCCCTCTATCCTGCCCATCTGCCCCACTGCCACCTCTGCCATGACCAGTGCCCCTCTATCCTGCCCATCTGCCCCATTCTCACCAACTGCCATGGGCAGTGCCCCTCTATTCTGTCCCACTGCTGACTCTGCTATGGCCAGTGTCCCTCCATCCTGCCCATCTGCCCCACTGCCACCTCTGCCATGACCAGTGCCCCTCTATCCTGCCCATCTGCCCCACTGCCACCTCTGCCATGACCAGTGCCCCTCTATACTGCCCATCTGCCCCACTGCCACCTCTGCCATGACCAGTGCCCCTCCATCCTGCCCATCTGCCCCACTGCCACCTCTGCCATGACCAGTGCCCCTCTATCCTGCCCATCTGCCCCACTGCCACCTCTGCCATGACCAGTGTCCCTCTATACTACCCATCTGCCCCACTGCCACCTCTGCCATGACCAGTGCCCCTCTATCCTGCCCATCTGCCCCACTGCCACCTCTGACATGACCAGTGCCCCTCTATCCTGCCCATCTGCCCCACTGCCACCTCTGCCATGGCCAGTGCCCCTCCATCCTGCCCATCTGCCCCACTGCCACCTCTGCCATGACCAGTGCCCCTCTATCCTGCCCATCTGCCCCACTGCCACCTCTGCCATGACCAGTGCCCCTCTATCCTGCCCCACTGCCACCTCTGCCATGACCAGTGTCCCTCTATACTACCCATCTGCCCCACTGCCACCTCTGACATGATCAGTGCCCCCTATCCTGCCCATCTGCCCCACTCTCACCAACTGCCATGGGCAGTGCCCCTCTATTCTGCCCCACTGCTGCCTCTGCCATGGCCAGTGCCCCTCCATCCTGCCCATCTGCCCCACTGCCACCTCTGCCATGACCAGTGCCCCTCTATCCTGCCCATCTGCCCCACTGCCACCTCTGCCATGACCAGTGCCCCTCTATCCTGCCCATCTGCCCCACTGCCACCTCTGCCATGACCAGTGTCCCTCTATACTACCCATCTGCCCCACTGCCACCTCTGCCATGACCAGTGTCCCTCTATACTACCCATCTGCCCCACTGCCACCTCTGCCATGACCAGTGCCCCTCTATCCTGCCCATCTGCCCCACTGCCACCTCTGCCATGACCAGTGCCCCTCTATCCTGCCCATCTGCCCCACTGCCACCTCTGCCATGACCAGTGTCCCTCTATACTACCCATCTGCCCCACTGCCACCTCTGCCATGACCAGTGCCCCTCTATCCTGCCCATCTGCCCCACTGCCACCTCTGCCATGACCAGTGCCCCTCTATCCTGCCCATCTGCCCCACTGCCACCTCTGCCATGACCAGTGTCCCTCTATACTACCCATCTGCCCCACTGCCACCTCTGCCATGACCAGTGTCCCTCTATACTACCCATCTGCCCCACTGCCACCTCTGACATGATCAGTGCCCCCTATCCTGCCCATCTGCCCCACTCTCACCAACTGCCATGGGCAGTGCCCCTCTATTCTGCCCCACTGCTGCCTCTGCCATGGCCAGTGCCCCTCCATCCTGCCCATCTGCCCCACTGCCACCTCTGACATGACCAGTGCCCTTCTATCCTGCCCATCTGCCCCACTACCATGGTGAGTGCCACTTACCCCCTACCCTGCTCCACTGCCACCTCTGCCATGGCCAGTGCCCCCCTACCCTGCCCATCTACCTCCAGAAAGGAGCATTGCTGGGGAACTACAAGTTTCAGCATACCACTGCAACGGCTCAGCCAACTGACCTTTGTGTCTCCAGCATCCTGACACAGAGCCAGTGCGCACCACGGGAGCTCACACTCTAATGCCCTCTCCACACAAACCCTAATATTAATAATATTAATAGCAGCCTGCAGATGGCATTAGAGTGTAAGCTCCTCTAGTAAAGAGATTTATAGGAATGGCTCAGTATCCTATGTACAGCGCTGTGGAATATGTCAGCGCTACTGTATGTAAATGTATATTAATGATGTGTGGAGTCGACAGCGTCTCTGTGCAGCGCTACAGAATATGTCAGAGCTATGGCTACGCATAATGCTCATCGTCACGTACATGTACAGAGCACATAGCAGTCACATGACCCCCTGTCCCTCAGAGCTCACAGTCTAATGTCTCCTCCACACTCACACACTGTTATTATACATTATATAGCGCCGACATATACCACAGCGCTGTACATAGAAGCAGTCACATGACCTCCTGTGCCTCAGAGCTCACAGTCTAATGTCTCCTCCACACTCACACACTGTTATTATACATTTATATAGCGCTGACATATACCACAGCGCTGTACATAGAAGCAGTCACATGACCTCCTGTGCCTCAGAGCTCACACTCTAATGTCTCCCCCACACTCATACACTGTTATTATACATTATATAGCGCCGACATATACCACAGCGCTGTACATAGAAGCAGTCACATGACCTCCTGTGCCTCAGAGCTCACAGTCTAATGTCTCCTCCACACTCACACGCTGTTATTATACATTATATAGCGCCGACATATACCACAGCGCTGTACATAGAAGCAGTCACATGACCTCCTGTCCCTCAGAGCTCACACTCTAATGTCTCCCCCGCACTCACACACTGTTATTATACATTTATATAGCGCTGACATATACCACAGCGCTGTACATAGAAGCAGTCACATGACCTCCTGTCCCTCAGAGCTCACACTCTAATGTCTCCCCCGCACTCACACACTGTTATTATACATTTATATAGCGCTGACATATACCACAGCGCTGTACATAGAAGCAGTCACATGACCTCCTGTCCCTCAGAGCTCACACTCTAATGTCTCTCCCACACTCACACACTATTATACATTTATATTGCGCTGACATATACCACAGCGCTGTACAGACCAATGTGCCATTCTGATTAGCGTCGCCAGCAGTTGTTCGTGTCATGTATTGCTGCGTATACCATGGTGCTGTACAGAACGTAGCGAAAGGGCTGAACGTCCAGCTTTGGTCAAACTGGGACTTGTAGTTCAACTGCTGAGCCATTGCAGCACTGTGGCATGCCGGCATTTCCTTCTGTATTATTATTATTATTGTTATTATTATGATCATTATCATTACAAATTCATCATTCTATTAGCTTTATTATTATTAGTTGATTATTACTATTATTATGATAATAATAATAATAATAATAATAATAATAATAATATGCATTATCATCTGTTATCATTCTATATTAGCTGCCATATTCTTGTTATTATGATTGTCATTAATAATATTATGCCTTGTTAGCTTTAGTTGTTACCTGTTTGTGCCGTAAATTATAATAATACCCATAATTATATTAATAATATGCATTATTAGATTGCTAGCTTTTAATATTCTATATAAACTGCCTTATTATTGTTATTTATTATTATTATTATAACAATAATAATAATAATATTATGTCTTGTTGGCTTCAATTGTTACCTGTTTGTGCGATGCTGGGACTTGTAGTTCCTCAGCATCTTATCATTCAGTTCCAGCCTCAGGTCATGGGCTCCTTGTTCTTTCGCGTTGGAGGATGAATAGTAATAATAATAAATAGTAGTAATAAATCAAGGCAACTAAACGAGCCGTTTTATTTTCTTGCGGTCCATGAGAAAATAAAACGGACGGTCCAGTGGCCTTGATTTATTCCTACAGTTGTACCATGACCTGGAGACAGACGTCTGGGACTTGTAGTTGTTTTGTATTGGATCAATCCCGTTTATTTTTTGTTGTTGTTCGGCTTCAGGGACGTGCTGGGATTTGTATTTCTCCTCTTCGGGGGACATACTGGGACTTGTAGTTCTCCTCTTCAGGGACATGCTGGAACTTGTAGTTCTCTTCTGGGACATGCTGCGACGTGTAGTTCTCCTATTTGAGGACATGCTGCGACGTGTAGTTCTCCTATTTGGGGACATGCTGCGACGTGTAGTTCTCCTATTTGGGGACATGCTGCGACGTGTAGTTCTCCTATTTGGGGACATGCTGCGACGTGTAGTTCTCCTATTTGGGGACATGCTGCGACGTGTAGTTCTCCTATTTGAGGACATGCTGCGACGTGTAGTTCTCCTATTTGGGGACATGCTGCGACGTGTAGTTCTCCTATTTGAGGACATGCTGCGACGTGTAGTTCTCCTATTTGGGGACATGCTGCGACGTGTAGTTCTCCTATTTGAGGACATGCTGCGACGTGTAGTTCTCCTATTTGAGGACATGCTGCGACGTGTAGTTCTCCTATTTTGGGACATGCTGTGACGTGTAGTTCTCCTATTTGGGGACATACTGCGACTTGTAGTTCTCCTATTTGGGGACATGCTGCGACGTGTAGTTCTCTTCTTCGGGGACATGCTGCGACGTGTAGTTCTCCTATTTGAGGACATGCTGCGACGTGTAGTTCTCCTATTTGGGGACATGCTGCGACGTGTAGTTCTCCTATTTGGGGACATGCTGCGACGTGTAGTTCTCTTCTTCGGGGACATGCTGCGACGTGTAGTTCTCCTGTTTGGGGACATGCTGCGACGTGTAGTTCTCCTGTTTGGGGACATGCTGCGACGTGTAGTTCTCCTATTTGGGGACATGCTGCGACGTGTAGTTCTCCTATTTGGGGACATGCTGCGACGTGTAGTTCTCCTGTTTGGGGACATGCTGGGACTTGTAGTTCTCCTATTTGGGGACATGCTGCGACATGTAGTTCTCCTATTTGAGGACATGCTGCGGCGTGTAGTTCTCCTATTTGAGGACATACTGCGACGTGTAGTTCTCTTCTGGGACATGCTGGGACTTGTAGTTCTCCTATTTGGGGACATGCTGCAACATGTAGTTCTCCTATTTGGGGACATTCTGCGACGTGTAGTTCTCCTGTTTGGGGACATGCTGTGACTTGTAGTTCTCCTCTTCGGGGACATACTGAGACTTGTAGTTCTATTCGTGGGACATGCTGGGACTTGTAGTTCTCCTTTTTGAGGAAATGCTGGGACACCTTGTAAAGCTTTACGGAAGATGATGGTACTATATATAAAAAATGTATTAATAATAATAATGACTCGTAGTTCTCTTCGGGCACATGCTGGGACTTGTAGTTCTTCTCTTCAGGGACATGCTGGTACTTGTAGTTCTCCCCTTCGCCTGTTGAGTTTCTCCGTCTTGGTTCTGTTTTGCATCTAAAGCAGACCTGCCATTGGCCGACGGGGAGCAAGCTATGCCCGTGTCTTGTTATTCCCTATTGGCCCATCGGTGGTGAGCCATGCTGGGTCTTGTAGTTCCTCCTGTCATCGGTTGGCGAGATATTCTCAGAGCCCAGGCGTCCATTAGAGTCCGGAGAGGCTCCTTAAAGGCGGAGAGCTTCTCCAATCCTCTTATGAATCGTTTGCTTGTGTTTTTTGTCTGACTGAGGTTATAGGAGAATTGAAGACATTTAAATATATATATATATATACTCACCTCGCCCCTGGGCTGCTTTAATCTCCAGTGTGCTACATCCCTAATCAGGCTGAATGGTGATGCTGCTCTTAACACTCCCTTCAGTCGGCAAAGGCCTCTCCCTTTTGAAGGCAATAGCGCCTGATAACACTGTTATTATACATTTATATAGCGCTGACATATACCACAGCGCTGTACATAGAAGCAGTCACATGACCTCCTGTCCCTCAGAGCTCACACTCTAATGTCTCTCCCACACTCACACACTGTTGCTATACATTTATATAGCGCTGACATATACCACAGCGCTGTACATAGAAGCAGTCACATGACTTCCTGTCCCTCAGAGCTCACACTCTAATGTCTCCTCCGCACTCACACACTGTTGCTATACATTTATATAGCGCTGACATATACCGCAGCGCTGTACAGACTAATGAGCCATTCTGATTAGCGTCAGCAGCAGTTGGTTGGTGCTCCTGTCATGTATTGCTGCGTATAGCGCTGACGCATACCATGGTGCTGTACAGAAAATAACGAAATGGTTGAACGACCAGCTTTGGTCAAACTGGGACTTGTAGTTCAACTGCTGAGCCATTGCAACACTGTGGCATGCCGACATTTTCTTCTGTATTCTGCATTATTATTAATATTGTGCCTGATGAAGTCAACGGGGCGAAACGCATTGGGGGGAGCACTGGCAATTCGAGCAGTCAGCGCTGATCTGATGTTTTTTTCTCGTGTGCATTTAGCTGTTTTTTTTTTTTTTTTTTAAAAGAGCAACCATCTCACTAGAGTTCCCCATCATTAACGGGCATCCGGATTTGGGATGCCCTGGGGTGTGGAATCCCCGGGATCTCCTTACACACTCGGTTTTCAGACTATCCCACATACTGCGCCTGCATCCCTGCTGTGTGTTAAGTTTAGATCAGCAAGAAAAATCTGAAATAAATGCAAGGCTCCAATTGGCTGGCCGGCCCGTTCATGCGCTGTTGCAGGGTGAGTTTCCAGGTGATGCCTGGGATGCACACACAGTGCGGCATCCCATATCCCCCTCCCCCCGGGAGGATTAATTTAAATAGGAGCAAAACCCATAATTGTCTACTATCCCAGGTTGTGTTTCTCTTTAAAATAATCCCATCCAAAGGCTGACCAGATAGAAGATACTTGCGCGCCTTTCGTGCACCAGGTTACTTCTTCAGGCGCCCAACCAGCTGTATAAAGCGTCTACGGAATATAATGGAAGAAAACGTGAGCGTTGGAAAAACATCTCTGGTTTCTTCAGCCGGCCATTGGGGTTATTTTATCCTACGTTCATATCTGCGGCTAAAACGTTATCATGTTTTAGGATAAATGGAGAAAAAGACTAAAAGAGAAAAAAATAGGGTCAGTTTGAAAAATTCACAGAAATAAGCAGGACTGCAAGTGGAGAAGTTCACCCTGCGTGAAAATAATTCTCTGTACCTGATTGTTTTACTGGGAGGAAGAAAAACAAAGGGTGAAAGGTGGAAGGGTTTTACAGGAGAGGACGGCTGAACGCTGTCTCCTGTGCTTATTGCTGTGGCAGCTCTGCATAGTTGCATTAGCCCATCATGCAAATTCATCTTACTACGAATACGATATTATTTACTCTTTTTCATTATTATGTTTAATATATTTTTTATATTTTCTATATATTGTTAACTATTATTGTTTTATTTATTAGAATTGTAATATATATATATATATATATATTTATATTATTGTTTTAGGCAGGGGCATGCTGGGGCTTGTAGTTCTTCCCGTCATTGACCTGTAAACAATCGGAAGCCTTCAGTCGCTTTCCTGTGTACATACCTCTGTTCTGTGATCACGGCGGTGGTGTGTTGGGAGTTGTAGTTCAGCATCAGCAGGCTCAGCGCTCAGTGTGCAGGTGCTTTCATTGTGGCATTGTCAAGGCAGCTACAGGGCTGGCTGTGCTGGGACATGTAGTGCCTCGGCTGACTCATTTGTCACAGAGACCAGGGCGAAATGATTTCTGATTCTGGCACTTTTACTGACTCTATGTGGCTGATTCATGTTTGCTACGTCACCTTTCCTTTTTTATTATTATATTTTTATATTTTAATATTTATTATTCTTATTTTATAATTATGTATTTATTCATTTTTTATGATTAATAATAATGATAATAATAACAACAAAAACAGTAATAACAATAATAATTCAATTATTTATCATTATTATTATTGTTAATAATAATAATAATAATTATCCATTATTTATTTATTTTATTTATTATTATTATTATCCTTTATTTTATTTATTAATTATTTTTATTATTGCTGTTAATAATAATATTAATAATAATAATAATTGTAATAATAATAATTATTATTATTATTATTATTATTCGTTGTTTATTTTATTTATTATTATTATTCCTTATTTATTTATTGTATTCATTATTTATTACTATTACTATTAATAATACTAATAATAATAATAATAATAATTATTCTTATTATTATTATTCCTTATTTATTTCATTTTTCTATTTTCTATTTTTATTATTATTATATTATTACTTATTATTTATTTATTATATATAATTCATCATCATTGTTATTTATATTCATCACACTTGTCATTATTATTATTATTATTATTTGTTGTTTTTTTATATTTTTATTTTATTTATTTTATGTATTTTATTTATTTATTCATTATTCATCATCATTATGATTATTCATAATTTATTTATTTATGTATTTTTATATTTTTATTATTATTTATTTTATGTATTCATTATCTATTATTCATCATCATGGTTTTTATCATTATTCATTATTTATCGTTCATAATTATTATCCATTATTATTTATTTTTCATTTGTTTCATTTTACACTTTTTATTTTTTTTATTTTTATTTTTGAAACAATCAATAAAATGTATGAAATAATAACCGGTCGTTCTTCATTAGCGAGGGGTCGCCGCTTTTGATTGGCTGCTGATCCTTTTCCCTGGCTCACGATGTTACATTGTTGATTAGAAATCCTCCTCATACAAAGCGCTATTCACTACCATGCGGAGAGCTGTCCCCTGGGAGAGCTTCCTGCCTTACGCGGAGAGCTTGCCGCACGCTCCAGTCTGAATAACTCATGGGATAGAGATAATCTCTGGGTTTGGTCCACTTTAAAGGCACATTCCAGTCTGGGACAGCGATAATCTCTGGGTTTGGTTCAACTTTAAAGAGACAGTCCAGTCTAAATAACTCATGGGATAGCGATAATCTCAGCTTTTGGTCCACTTTAAAGGCACAGTCCAGTCTAAATAACTCATGGGATAGCGATAATCTCAGCTTTTGGTCCACTTTAAAGGGACAGTCCAGTCTAAATAACTCATGGGATAGTGATAATCTCTGGGTTTGGTTCAACTTTAAAGGGACAGTCCAGACTAAATAACTCCTGGGATAGAGATACTCCCAGGGTTTGGTCCACTTTAAGCGGACAGTCCAATCTAAATAACTCTTGCGGTTTATAGGAGCAGCCATGATGGGATTACAGCGGCTGCCCCCCCATTGTCTTCTGTTGAGTTGTATGAGACAAAGCCACTCCCCCTTTCTTCTATCAATTCAAGACAATGGGGTGGCATCCGCAGTAATCCCATCATGGCTGCTTCCATTATTATTATTATTCATTTATTCATATAGCACCATGCACAGAAGAGAGAAACATTCCGCACTACTATAAAACTAATAATGTAATGGGTGCATCCTGACGAAGTGGTTGTTAGGACCACGCAACGCGTCGGTGTTTCCAGCCTGTTCTGACGCCAGGACTCTGGCTCCAGTTACTTGGTGACATTTTTTTGATTATTAGTTCCCGCTTGTATTATTAGTTTGGTGTTTCAATTAGCGCAGCACTGTTTTGAACGAAGTTCACAGTCATTTAAATGGTATTGGTTTGTTTTTTCTTTGATTGTTAGTGTAGTATTATGCATTGATTTGTTCACAGCACTTAGCACCTTGGGGTATTTGATCTTTACAGCACTTGTCACTTTAATATGCCCCTGGATTATTGATTAGGGGAAGGGGGATTTGATTACATTGTCTTGATATTTTCTTATATCTGCACTCTTATTTTTATGCGTATGGATTAATTGTATGGGAACATGTAATAATGTAATGGGTGCATCCTGACGAAGTGGTTGTTAGGACCACGCAATGCGTCGGTGTTTCCAGCCTGTTCTGACGCCAGGACTCTGGCTCCAGTTACTTGGTGACATTTTTTTGATTATTAGTTCCCGCTTGTATTATTAGTTTGGTGTTTCAATTAGCGCAGCACTGTTTTGAATGAAGTTCATTATTGATTAGGGGTAGGGGATTTGATTACATTGTCTTGATACTTTCTTATATCTGCACTCGTATCTTTATGCGTATGGATTAATTGTATGGGAACAAACCTATAAATACCAGAGAGCCATTTCCTGTCATATCCGGCTGTTCAGCTTGTTTTAATTGTTTTTAAATGTGTGTGTTTATATTAATACTATACTAATGCTAATACTATTAATACTACTACTAATAATAATTTTGTATCGCCATAACTAATAAAAGGTGACTTTATACTTTGGTAGTGCGGCTGGATTTGTCTGTGGTGTTTCCTGCTGCATCTCCATTTATTTGTCTGTGGGAACACGCGTGCTGCTGCCTTTATGGTCGTTTTACTGGTCTGGTAACTTGCACTCTTACGCCCTTATTTAAGAAGTGATAGCGTCAGGTAGCGACTGGTTAATGAGAGGTAGCGACAGGTAGCGACTGGAGAACGCCGGACACGGCAGCAATTACACATTTATCAAGCAGAATCTGTTTAGCGACTGGGATAGCGCCATGTAGCGTCTGATTCATCATTTTCCCAGCCTCAGCGAACAGCGCCGGCGTTCAGCCTTGCACAGCGCCAGGTATGACCTCTCGCTACCTGTCGCTCTCCCATACATTTCAATGGACGATTCTTTTCTTCTCTTTAAACGGGGTTTTTGTTTATTTTATTTTTTTTTTCAAAAAAATCACAAATAATTCTGTGACCTCTTCTGACATTGAATAAGCATTTTTTTCATGTTTTATATATTTCCTCAGAAATGACATCACAGCTCTGCCATTAAAGTGTCATGTTACAATGTTGTTACAATGTAATTCCATATGTTTTCGCTTTGTTACTGGTGGATAGATGCTGAGAAACAGACTTTAATCACACCGCCTCCTGCGCTCTGGGCTTCAGAGAAGCATTTTTCAGCGCCAGAGATTTGTGAGGCTGTTTTTTTGCTGAATATGTTGTGAGTCGGTCGCTATGAGCAGTCGCTAACATGCGCTCCCATACAGCGCTGTACTGGTCAAATAGCGACTCCTCACAATGTAGTTAACATTACCCACGGCTGAGCACAGTGACTACTAGCGGGCGCTCTGAAAATGATGCTACAGACGCTCAGGCTGCTCAGCGTATAGCGCCTCTAACAGCGCCATGTAGCGTCACATGTATTATTACAGGCAGGTCAGTGTATAGCGCCTCTAACAGCGTCATGTAGCGTCACATGTATTATTATTAATATTGTGCCTGATGAAGCCAATGGGACGAAACGCGTTGGGGGGCACTTCCAATTCGAGCAGTCTGCGCTGATCTGATGTTTTTTCTCGTGTGCATTTAGCTGTTTTTTTTTTTTTTTTTAAAGAGCAACCATCTCCCCAAAGTTCCCCATCTTTAACGGGCATCTGAATTTGGGATGCCCTGGGGTGTGGAACCCCCGGGATCTCCCGACACACTCGGTCTTCAGACTATCCCACATACTGCGCCTGCTGTGTGTTAAGTTTAGACCGGCAAGAAAAATCTGAAATAAATGCAAGGCTCCAATTGGCTGGCCGGCCCGTTCATGCGCTGTTGCAGGGTGAGTTTCCAGGTGATCCCTGGGATGCACACACAGTGCGGCATCCCATATCCCCCTCCCCCCGGCAGGAGCAAAACCCATAATTGTCTACTATCCCAGGTTGTGTTCCTCTTTAAAATAATCCCATCCAAAGGCTGACCGGATAGAAGATACTTGCGCGCCTTTCGTGCACCAGGTTACTTCTTCAGGCGTCCAACCAGCTGTATAAAGCGTCTACGGAATATAATGGAAGAAAACGTGAGCGTTGGGAAAACATCTCTGGTTTCTTCAGCCGGCCATTGGGATTAATTTATTATCCTACGTTCATATCTGCGACTAAAACAGCGCACTAACAGCGCCATGTAGTGTCACATGTATTATTACAGGCTGCTCAGCGTATAGCGCCTCTAACAGCGCCATGTAGCGTCACATGTATTATTACAGGCAGGTCAGTGTATAGCGCCTCTAACAGCGTCATGTAGCGTCACATGTATTATTACAGGCAGGTCAGTGTATAGCACCTCTAACAGCGTCATGTAGTGTCACATGTATTATTACAGGCAGCTCAGTGTATAGCGCCTCTAACAGCGCCATGTAGCGTCACATGTATTATTACAGGCAGGTCAGTGTATAGCACCTCTAACAGCGTCATGTAGCGTCACATGTATTATTACAGGCAGGTCAGTGTATAGCGCCTCTAACAGCGCCATGTAGCGTCACATGTATTATTACAGGCAGGTCAGTGTATAGCACCTCTAACAGCGTCATGTAGTGTCACATGTATTATTACAGGCAGGTCAGTGTATAGCGCCTCTAACAGCGCCATGTAGCGTCACATGCATTATTACAGGCAGGTCAGTGTATAGCACCTCTAACAGCGTCATGTAGCGTCACATGTATTATTACAGGCAGGTCAGTGTATAGCACCTCTAACAGCGCCATGTAGCGTCACATGTATTATTACAGGCAGGTCAGTGTATAGCGCCTCTAACAGCGTCATGTAGTACATGTCGCTCACTGTCGCTCTCCCATACATTTCAATAGGGTCTCATTAGTTGTGTATAAATAATGCATTTGACAATTTTAATTTTAATTTTTTTTTGCTCCAATCATTGTGTGACCTCTCCCGGCTGCAAACAAACACTTTTAGAAACTTTTTGGATTTTTTATATTTTTATGCAGAATTGTCATTACAGGTCTGGCACTAAAGTGTTAATGGCACGGTGTTATAACAATGTCATTCCATGTGTTTTCGCTTTGTTACTGGTGGATATGTGTTCAAATACAGACTTTAATCACACATCATCTGGCGCTCTATGCTACAGCGTCCAGCTTTAGAGCGCCGACGCTGTGTGTGTCCTTTTTTGATAAGTATGCTGTGGAGCGCAGAGTGCCGGACGCATTGAGCTGGCGCTACCTCTCGCTTCCTGCAGCACTGTACATACATCACATTCTTCAATGCCGACCATTACGTTAATACGCTTTGTTGCAGCGCTCGATACCCGCTTACAGCGTCTACTAGAGGTTGCTCTTAGTGCCGCTATACAGACGCTCGCTCATCTGCCGATACCTGGCGCTAGTAATGAATCAGCCTCCACGTTTCCCTGGAATGCCAAGAGATTTATGGAGCGGGACATGTTTCCCATAGTGACTCATTAACACTGTCCGGCCAAAAACTCTCTCTCTGGATAGGGAAGGAGAAGAGCTTACACTCTATTAGGGTATAAGGGAGGATACAGAAGGAGAAGAGCTTACACTCTATTAGGGTATAAGGGAGGATACAGGAGGAGAAGAGCTTACACTCTATTAGGGTATAAGGGAGGATACAGGAGAAGAAGAGCTTACACTCTATTAGGGTATAAGAGAGGATACAGGAGGAGAAGAGCTTACACTCTATTAGGGTATAAGGGAGGATACAGGAGGAGAAGAGCTTACACTCTATTAGGGTATAAGAGAGGATACAGAAGGAGAAGAGCTTACACTCTATTAGGGTATAAGGGAGGATACAGGAGGAGAAGAGCTTACACTCTATTAGGGTATAAGAGAGGATACAGGAGGAGAAGAGCTTACACTCT
The DNA here is from genome assembly GCA_027917425.1 of Gastrophryne carolinensis. NCBI lineage: Eukaryota > Metazoa > Chordata > Amphibia > Anura > Microhylidae > Gastrophryne > Gastrophryne carolinensis. The sequence continues at coordinate 4,061,722 of CM051239.1, forward strand.
ATTAGGGTATAAGGGAGGATATAGAAGGAGAAGAGCTTACAATCTATTAGGGTATAAGGGAATTTTTATTGGTAAACAAACAAACAAAAACTCAGCTAATCAGCATTAATACATAATATAAAGATAACGTATACTTGTATACAATAAACATAACACAGCAGAATACTACATACTATACATTATCTATCGTGTCTATACTCTTAATGATTACTCAGTGCAGATACATCAGGTTACAGATCAGGGGTTAGGTCCCATCATTATGTAGAGCAGTAACACATTAAACACCATCATAGATCTGAATCATCAGAGTCGTCCTGCCTGCCAGTCACTTCCATATCAGAGTCTATCGGGTCTATAGCTGCTGGGGACTTTTTCTTAGTCGGTGGGTCCTCCTCTGACCCCGAGTCACATTCTCTGGCTATACGCTTTAACTCTTGCTCCAGCTCCATAGTATCGTGCCCAGAAATATCTGCACCTGACTCAGACAGTATGTTATATCGGTTTGATGTAACTGTCACTGTTGTATCCGTTCTTCCCTTGGGCTTTTTCCCTGACTTTTGGACTAAGGACCATGCGCCCTCCGGTCTGCGGGTGGACTTGTCTTTTTTTTTCCCTCTCTTATCACCCGGGACTTTACTATCTGCAGAGGCTGGAGCAGAGCAATGGGCCATAGCAGGGGAAGGGGCTACAGGGGAAGATGGGCTATCAGCTTGCCCCGGTGCTGGCCGTGGGATGGCGGCCACAGGCTGTGGGGTTACATCTGTCTGATCTCTTATCTCAGTTGTCTCAGACCCTGGCCTTATTACTATCTGCCCAGACATCAGAGCCTCCTCCTCTCTAACCTCACCTGCTGCCACCAGCTCCTCCGCAGCCTGGCTATAGAGGTTATGGAAGGCCTCCGAGCAGTCCTTATGGTAATGACCCATCTGACCACACAAGTTACACCGGACATTTGTGCACATGGCGCTGGTGTGACCAATCTCCCCGCACAGGTTACACTTCACTACAGTACACACTCCGGCCACATGACCGGCCTTCCCACACTTAAAGCACAAGCGTGGCTGACCGGCATAGAAACACACCCCCCTCTCACGGCCGATAAAGAAGGAGTTGGGCAAATGTAAAGTAACATTACTGTGCTGCCTGAGCTTCACCAGCACCCTCCAGCCTCCCGTCCAGATCCCATCATCATCAAGACACTTTGTCAGGTCAGACACCATATCACAATGTCTCCTCAGCCATATCACAATATCCTGCGGGGGGACGGACTCATTCCAGAACAAGATGTTAACGCTCACAGTGCCCGGCTTTGATAACGGGATAAGGATAAACTGGTCCCATCCCTCAGCGCCCCTAAACTTTGTTACACTTGCCCAGAACCTGTCCAAGCTGGCCATGAGCTTGAAGCTTATATCGTAGCCCTGCCTGTCCGGGAGGTTTATGGCGGCCAAGATATCTGCGGGTGTGAACCCCATCTGGTTACACAGGAGCTCCCGGATCACATGTCTCCTGTCTGGCAGATCTTCCTTTGCCCCCTTATTCTTAAATCTTACCACGTTCCTCCTCTTAAATGCCTGACCGGTGTAATGTAAGCCGGGGCTAAAAGATGGGGCACCCCGGCTCCAGGCATTCTGAGAAGGAGCGTGGCCAGATGCACTGCCAGTATTATCACTGCGGGGTCTTGATTGAGGGGGACCCGCTACCTGTGATCGGTCACCTGTGGGAGGAAAAACATTATTAGTGCATGCAGACGATTCAGTCCCATTACTATCAGAAACCGCAGGCTGTTCATTGTCCCAAACAGATTGCAATGCATTGGGACTTGCTTGCTTGTTTCCTCGATTGGGGGACAGTTCAGAGGTGTCACTATGTCCCGGATGTGACCCCAGGGTTGCAATTTGGGGGGTCTCTCCAACTTCCATAGTGTCACTGGCTGCATCACATCCATTCTCAGGCTGGGGGAGGGCGCCTTGTGATACACAGAGTCCATTGCTGGAACCTTTCAGGGATTGCTCACTGCTGCCCCCTGGGGGTGGTTGGCTTACTTGGCTGGTATCACGAAAAGGGGCAGAATCTTGCAGCACTGGGGTCCTGTACAGCAGCTCCTGTGAGGATGTCTCCTGCTTTGATGGTGAGGGGGGGACTGAGCTGGGTTCAGGTATCTGTCTGTGTTTTAGGAGCTTTTGAGACTCCTCAAACCGATCCAGGTTCTTGTATCTCTCTGCCATGGGCCCCATTTGTTTCTCAAGTGTCTCAATGTCACTAACAATTTCAGCAAGCTGTGTGCGTAAAATCTCTATCAGCACATCATAGGCGGTTGCGCTATTGGGGTTTGCTGCTTTTTGTTTATTTGCATGATCTATTTGTCTTTGCAGTTGTGTCCTGGTTGCTCTTAAGCTGTTCATTTTATTGACTAAATCTGGAATTTTGTCTGCAAGCTGCAGTTCTGGTGCGCTCTCTGTCTCTTTAAGACTTGCCTTTCGCCTTGGCTTTTCTGCTGGGTCTTTGAATGTCTCTGCTGCCTCAGTCCTGGGAGACTTGTGGCCATTTGCCCCCAACTCAGCATTTGCATTGTCTGATAACTTCCCAGATTTATGTCCAGTGGCAGATTTAGCAGATTTCCCCCCAGTTATGGGGTCACCGGTGTCCGGCTGGGTCTTGGATCGCAGGGCCCGGGACTCTCGGCTCACACACACATTCTGCTGCATGTTTTCCTGCATTGTCAGTCTTTCCAAAGATGTCCTCCTCAGCTTGTGCTGCTTCCCACTGCCGGCCTGAGCTGGCTGCTGAGTATCCATCACAACAGGTTGTTGGATCTCCCTGCCTGGATCAGCACAGTCACTTTGCTGGGGCTGCCGCCCTCCCTCCATTACATGCTGCACACAGACACTGCTACACGGCCCATCATTATTATCCACCACTTCCATTCCAGCTTCACTTACTTTACTGTAACTTTCTTCCATAAAGACTCTTCCACCTTCATTGTAATCCACCGCGGTCAGCCGGTCAGCAGCATATTCAGCAGCCAGAGGGTCTCTAACATGGACTCCAGATTCAGACCCAGAAGCCTGGAGCTCACCTGGGGAGCGACCCCACCCAAGGCAGCCAGGCCCTGGGCTAGAGCCAGACATTCACAGCACCTGCAGAGCTCACTCACACACCTCCTCCCACCTTAACAATCTATTAGGGTATAAGGGAGGATACAGGAGGAGAAGAGCTTACACTCTATTAGGGTATAAGGGAGGATACAGGAGGAGAAGAGCTTACACTCTATTAGGGTATAGGGGAGGATACAGAAGGAGAAGAGCTTACACTCTATTAGGGTATAAGGGAGAATACAGGAGGAGAAGAGCTTACACTCTATTAGGGTATAAGGGAGGATACAGGAGGAGAAGAGCTTACACTCTATTAGGGTATAAGGGAGGATACAGGAGGAGAAGAGCTTACACTCTATTAGGGTATAAGGGAGGATACAGGAGGAGAAGAGCTTACACTCTATTAGGGTATAAGGGAGGATACAGGAGGAGAAGAGCTTACACTCTATTAGGGTATAAGGGAGGATACAGGAGGAGAAGAGCTTACAATCTATTAGGGTATAAGGGAGGATACAGGAGGAGAAGAGCTTACACTCTATTAGGGTATAGGGGAGGATACAGAAGGAGAAGAGCTTACACTCTATTAGGGTATAAGGGAGAATACAGGAGGAGAAGAGCTTACACTCTATTAGGGTATAAGGGAGGATACAGGAGGAGAAGAGCTTACACTCTATTAGGGTATAAGGGAGGATACAGGAGGAGAAGAGCTTACACTCTATTAGGGTATAAGGGAGGATACAGAAGGAGAAGAGCTTACACTCTATTAGGGTATAAGGGAGAATACAGGAGGAGAAGAGCTTACACTCTATTAGGGTATAAGGGAGGATACAGGAGGAGAAGAGCTTACACTCTATTAGGGTATAAGGGAGGATACAGGAGGAGAAGAGCTTACAATCTATTAGGGTATAAGGGAGGATACAGGAGGAGAAGAGCTTACACTCTATTAGGGTATAAGGGAGGATACAGGAGGAGAAGAGCTTACAATCTATTAGGGTATAAGGGAGGATACAGGAGGAGAAGAGCTTACACTCTATTAGGGTATAAGGGAGGATACAGGAGGAGAAGAGCTTACACTCTATTAGGGTATAAGGGAGGATACAGGAGGAGAAGAGCTTACAATCTATTAGGGTATAAGGGAGGATACAGGAGGAGAAGAGCTTACAATCTATTAGGGTATAAGGGAGGATACAGGAGGAGAAGAGCTTACAATCTATTAGGGTATAAGGGAGGATACAGGAGGAGAAGAGCTTACACTCTATTAGGGTATAAGGGAGGATACAGGAGAAGAAGAGCTTACACTCTATTAGGGTATAAGGGAGGATACAGGAGAAGAGCTTACACTCTATTAGGGTATAAGGGAGGATACAGGAGGAGAAGAGCTTACACTCTATTAGGGTATAAGGGAGGATACAGGAGAAGAAGAGCTTACACTCTATTAGGGTATAAGGGAGGATACAGGAGGAGAAGAGCTTACACTCTATTAGGATATAAGGGAGGGGTGGTATTGGGCCCAGCAGGGGATGCTCGGCATCTGGGAGGCGCTCTAGTCTCTGGATACAATTAGGCAGCTATTTGGACGCGCAGCTATTTTCGCCTGGATCTTGGCGCTGTTGCAGAACGCGCTGCAGCTTGTGGTCGGGACCCGGGGGAAGCTGCACATCGTAATGTAAATAAAAACAGTGGCTTCTTTTTTTTTGCGGTGTAAAGTCCAGCGTTGGGGGCGCACTGCACTTCCTCTAGGGGGACCCGCTGAGTGACGGCTCCTCTGCACCCTCCGCAATGCCCAGCTTGTATTTTATGGCCGCCCGGCCCCTTTATTGGGTGCTGTAAATCCAGCTTATGGATTTTCCTTTCAATTTAGGAGGAAGGTGACACCCTATAGATCTCACACCTGGGAGCCATCACTCACCTGAGCACAGCACCCGAAGGGTTAAATATTGACCCGCTGTGTACTGAGAGTTACTTCCCAAAATCTGGGCTGTAAAATAGAAGCAGTCACATGACCTCCTGTCCCTCAGAGCTCACACTCTAACGTCTCCCCCACACTCACACACTGTTATTATACATTATATAGCGCTGACATATACCACAGCGCTGTACATAGAAGCAGTCACATGACCTCCTGTCCCTCAGAGCTCACACTCTAATGTCTCCTCCACACTCACACACTGTTATTATACATTATATAGCGCTGACATATACCACAGCGCTGTACATAGAAGCAGTCACATGACCTTCTGTCCCTCAGAGCTCACACTCTAATGTCTCCTCCACACTCACACACTGGTATTATACATTTATATAGCGCTGACATATGCCAGAGCGGGTCCTATTGATCCCTTCATACGAGTCCCCTAGACGCCACATGTGGAGACGCGGTGCGGCATGTGTGTCGGTGGGGGCTGTGCGTTCTGTCAGCTGTCACTCCGCAAACAAAACGCATCTTGTGTGCGCTCCCATAATCGCTCCCCCCCCCCACACGCCCCTGCCGCGTCTCTTCTCCCCGGGTGACACAAGGCCATTCACCTTTATGATAAATAAGTCCTTTCACAAAGAATTTTCCCTAATATCCCGGGAAAGTAAATAAAGAGGCATTTTCTGCGCTCCGACCACCAGGTGGCGATGTGGTGACGTCTCCTAAAGTGGAACTCCAGCAAGAACTTCACCCTGATATTGTTTCCCACACCCTGTACATACAGATTGCCCACATTAATCCGGACCTTCACCCTGAATAAGAGTCTATCTTATATGTTTCCCACACCCTGTACATACAGATTGCCCACATTAATCCAGACCTTCACCCTGAATAAGAGCCTATCTTATATGTTTCCCACACCCTGTACATACAGATTGCTCACATTAATCCGGACCTTCACCCTGAATAAGAGCCTATCTTACATGTTTCCCACACCCTGTACATACAGATTGCTCACATTAATCCAGACCTTCACCCTGAATAAGTGTCTATCTTATATGTTTCCCACACCCTGTACATACAGATTGCCCACATTAATCCAGACCTTCACCCTGAATAAGAGCCTATCTTATATGTTTCCCACACCCTGTACATACAGATTGCTCACATTAATCCGGACCTTCACCCTGAATAAGAGCCTATCTTATATGTTTCCCACACCCTGTACATACAGATTGCTCACATTAATCCGGACCTTCACCCTGAATAAGAGCCTATCTTATATGTTTCCCACACCCTGTACATACAGATTGCTCACATTAATCCGGACCTTCACTCTGAATAAGAGCCTATCTTATATGTTTCCCACACCCTGTACATACAGATTGCTCACATTAATCCGGACCTTCACCCTGAATAAGAGCCTATCTTACATGTTTCCCACACCCTGTACATACAGATTGCCCACATTAATCCGGACCTTCACCCTGAATAAGAGCCTATCTTACATGTTTCCCACACCCTGTACATACAGATTGCCCACATTAATCCGGACCTTCACCCTGAATAAGAGCCTATCTTACATGTTTCCCACACCCTGTACATACAGATTGCCCACATTAATCCGGACCTTCACCCTGAATAAGAGCCTATCTCATATGTTTACCACACCCTGTACATACAGATTGCCCACATTAATCCGGACCTTCACCTGAGGCGGGAGCGAGTGCACCATGGGGGATGCCCCTTAAAGCTCAGCTTTCCTTTCAATCTGCTTTATTGTTTGGAGACATTGGGCATCCCCGGTTTCCCTGCGGTCACTTCCCTGGATGGATCAGTGCGGGAGCGCGCCTCAGCCGCAAGATCCCGGGGATGCACGCCCTGAAAAAGTGAACGAGGGAATCCCCAATCGGCCGGCCCTGGAGTCTTTTATACCCAAGGTACCGGCAACAAAACATCTGATTGGTCCACTTTAAATGACGGCGTTACACGGCTGGCTTTAAAGCAGACCAAAACCCAGGTTAGCGTCTTCTCTAGAGTCTAAAGGACTCACTGATTGCTGATCCCAATTTGGGATGCCCTGCTGTGTGTAAGCCCTGGAATCGCCATATACAGCTGGTTACAGTTCCAGCACAGCGCACAAAAGGGATCAAAGCCTGAACGGCACCGATCGCCCCTTAATAATCAATTACTGACAAATCTATAATCACAATGTCTCATATTCTAATTCATCAAATATTAAAAACCATAATAGACATTACAAATACAGACGTATTAAAAAAACATACAACAAACCCCAGCAGTAGGAACCCGCAAGAAAACCCCCAACAACACTCCTCCCATATTCACCCTAATAAAAAACTGGCAGGCTGATTCATCACTAACGCCAGGTAGCGACAGATGAGCGTCTGTAGCGGCATTTTCAGAGCGCCCGCTAGTAGTCGCTGTGCTCGGCCGTGGGTCGCTAGTTCATAGCGACTCAGTTGCTGTTCACTAATGTTGAATATATTGTGAGGAGTCGCTATTTGACCAGTACAGCGCTGTATGGGAGCGCATGTTAGCGACTGGTCATAGCGACCGACTCACAACATATTCAGCAAAAAAACAGCCTCACAAATCTCTGGCGCTGAAAAATGCTTCTCTGAAGCCCAGAGCGCAGGAGGCTGTGTGATTAAAGTCTGTTTTTCAGCATCTATCCACCAGTAACAAAGCGAAAACATATGGAATTACATTGTAACAACATTGTCACATGACACTTTAATGCCAGAGCTGTGATGTCATTTCTGAAGAAATATATAAAACATGAAACATTTTTCAAAAAAAATGCATTTTCAACGCCAGGAGAGGTCACAACATTATTTGCGATTAAAAAAAACAATAAAAAAAAAAAAAAAACACAGTTAAAAGAGAAGAAAAGGTTCGTCCATTGAAATGTATGGGAGAGCGACAGGTAGCGAGAGGTCATACCTGGCGCTGTGCAAGGCTGAATGCCGGCGCTGTTCGCTGAGGCTGTGATAATGATGAATCGGACGCTACATGGCGCTATCCCAGTCGCTAAACAGATTCTGCTTGATAAATGTGTAATTGCTGCCGTGTCCGGCGTTCACCTGTCGCTACCTCTCATTAACCAGCCACTACCTGACGCTATCCCTTCATGAATTAGGCCCCAATATCTTATATGTTTGGGAAACATATAAGATATACTCTTATTCAGAGTGAAGGTCCGGATTAATGTGAGCAATCTGTATGTACAGGGTGTGAGAAACATATAAGATAGGCTCTTATTCAGAGTGAAGGTCCGGATTAATGTGAGCAATCTGTATGTACAGGGTGTGAGAAACATATAAGATAGGCTCTTATTCAGGGTGAAGGTCCGGATTAATGTGGGCAATCTGTATGTACAGGGTGTGGGAAACATATAAGATAGGCTCTTATTCAGGGTGAAGGACCGGATTAATGTGGGCAATCTGTATGTACAGGGTGTGGGAAACATATAAGATAGACTCTTATTCAGAGTGAGGGTCCGGATTAATGTGGGCAATCTGTATGTACAGGGTGTGGGAAACATATAAGATAGGCTCTTATTCAGATAGATAGACTCTCTTTAACAAGGCGCTACCTGACGCTATCCCTTCATGAATAAGGCGTTACCTGGCGCTATCCCTTCATGAATAAGGGCCTAATATCAATCAATGAAAGTGCAACTGTGCAAAGTGTCATAAGGTGCCAAAATGCAATATATATATATATCCGCAATGATATGAAACCCTGGAATTGCTTATACACTGGCGCTATATAAATAAACAATAATAATAATAATAATAATACACAGGATTGTTTGATGCATAGATGCCTATTGTACGCTTGCACACACACCGGAATTTTTCCTCCGCATGTTACCACTCCATGCGGTGAAGTGTACATGTGCCTCGGAGCGTCAGGCGGCACAAATCGCGGCGCCCAGGACGCAGTTGGGAGGGTCGGACGCCTTGATCAAGAGCACTTCAGTCACACAGGGGCATCCCAAATCATGATGCCGCTGTAAAGCGGATCTAAGTAAGGCCTCTGACGTCTTCCCCTGGGATGGCGCTAATGACTGGGCATGAAAATGCAGGGCGGTGAGTTCTGAGGCATGCGCGGTCTCTCATTGAAATCATAGAGGGGGTTTACACACAGGGGCATCCCAAATCAGGAGCCCGTCATCATGTGTCGGCCCTTGCCTATATACTTACCTAGGGAATCGATCCCGCTCACACGGGGGCATCCCATATCCGGGTGCCTGTGGCTGGGCATGAAAAGTGAGTTCTGATCGCCTTGATCCATGCTCCCGTGGTGCATGCGTGGGCTTTCTCATTGCTATCACATGGGGGGGGCATCCCAAATCTGGGTGGTCTGCTTTTAATGAGGTCGTTTGCATATTCACAGTCGCTGCTTATGTCAGAATTAGGACGTTATACACAAGGGCATCCCAAATATGTGTGTCCATGGCTGGCCATGAATATGCACAGAGGTGAGTTGTGATTGCCTCTATCCATGCTCCCGTGGTGCATGCGTGGGCTTATGTACAGGGGCATCCCAAATCTGGGTGGTCTGCTTTTAATGAGGTCGTTTGCATATTCACAGTCGCTGCTTATGTCAGAATTAGGACGTTATACGCAGGGGCATCCCAAATATGTGTGTCCGTGGCTGGCCATGAATATGCACAGAGGTGAGTTGTGATTGCCTCTATCTATGCTCCCATGGTGCATGCGCGGTCTATTGTTGCTGTCATGGTTGGGTGTTATACACAGGGGCATCCCAAATATAGCTGCTCGTGCCTGGGCGATTCATGCTCCTGTTGTGCATGTGCGGTCTCTTGTTACAATCATAGCGGGGTTTACGCATGGGGCGAGCATCCCAATTCGGGATGCCCCTGTAAAGTGGACCAATACCTATGTGGGCGAACCTCCTGGCTTTTAATGAGGTCATTAGCATATTCGCAGTCTGTGTTTATGTCAGAATTAGGACGTTATACACGGGGGCATCCCAAATCTTGGCGCCTGTGGCTGGGCATGAAAAGTGAGTTCTAATCACCTTGCTCCCATGGTGCATGTGCGGTCTCTTGTTGCAATCATGGGGTTTATGGATGGGACAATCCCACTTCGGGATGCCCCTGTAAAACCTTTGTGAGCAAACTTCCTGGGTTTTGCTCTGCTTTTAATTCGGTCATTAGCAAATTTGCAGCCGATGTTGATGTTAGTATCAGGGCATTATACACAGGGGCATCCCAAATCTGGGTGCCTGTGGCTGGGCATGAATATGCTTGGCTCGATCCATTCTCCTGTGGTGCATGTGCGGTTTCTCTTTGCAATCATGGTGGAATTTACGCGCGGGGGGGGGGGGGGCGACCATCCCAAATTGTGATGCCCCTGTAAAGCGGACCAAAACCTATGTGAGCGAACTTCCTGGTCTGATTGCCACGATCCATGCACCCCCATGGTGCATGTGCAGTTTTTCTCATTGCAATCACTGGGGGGGTTATAAACAGGGGCATCCCAAATCTGGGTGCCATGGCCGGGCATGGAAATGCACAGTGGAGAGTTCTGATGGATCCATGCTCCCGTGGTGCATGTGTGGTCTCCCATTACAATCATGGTGGGGTTTGGGATGCCCCTGTAAAGCGGACAAAAGCCTATGCGAGCCAACTTCCTGGGTTTTGGTCTGCTTCTAATGAGGTCATTAGCATATTCACAGTCTGTGTTTATGTCAGAATTAGAATGTCATACATAGGGGCATCCCAAATCTGGGTGCCCGCGGCTGGGATCATGAAAATCAACAGCGGTGAGTTCTGATTGCTATGATCCATGTTCCCATGGTGCATGTGCGGTTTCTCGTTACAATCATGGTGGGGTGGGTTATATACAGGGGCATCCCAAATCTGGGTGTCTGTGGCTGGCCATGAAAATGTGCGGCGGTGAGTTGTGATTGCCTCGATCTATGCTCCCGTGGTGCATGTGCGGTCTCTCGTTACAATCACGGTGGGGTTTACGCACCACAAATCGGGATGCCCCTGTAAAGCGGACCAAATTGTCAGCGAACTTCCTGGGTTTTGGTCTGCTTTTAATGAGGTCATTAGCATATTCACAGTCTGTGTTTATGTCAGAATTAGGACGTTATACACAGGGGCATCCCATATCTGGTTGCCTGTGGCTGGGCATAAAAAGTGAGTTCGGATCACCTTGATCCATGCTCCCATGGTGCATGCGTGGGCTCTCCCGGGGGTTGGGAGGTTTTACACAGGGGCATCCCAAATATGTGTGTCCGTGGCTGGCCATGAAAATGCACAAAGGTGAGTTCTGATCACCATATTTGCAGTCTGTGTATATGTCAGAATTTGGACGTTATACACGGGGGCATCCCAAATCTTGGCGCCTGTGGCTGGGCTTGAAAAGTGAGTTCTGATCACCTTGATCCATGCTCCCGCGGTGCATGTGCGGTCTCTTGTTGCAATCATTGGGGTTATGGACGGGACAATCCCAAATCGGGATACCCCTGTAAAGCGGACCAAAATGTTAGCAAATGTCCTGGGTTTTTGTCTGCTTTTAATGAGGTCATTAGCATATTCACAGTCGGTGTTTATGTCAGAATTAGGACGTTATACACAGGGGCATCCCAAATATGTGTGTCCGTGGCTGGGCATGAAAATGCACAGAGGTGAGTTGTGATTGCCTCGATCCATGCACCCGTGGTGTGGTGCATGTGCGGTTTCTCTTTGCAATAATGGTGGATTTTACGCACGGGGGGGGGGGGGGGGACCGTCCCAAATCGGGATGCCCCTGTAAAGCGGACCAATGTGAGCGAACTTCCTGGGTTTTTGTCTACTGTTAATTAGGTCATTAGCATATTCACAGTCTGTGTTTATGTCAGAATTAGGATGTTATAAACAGAAGCATCCCAAATATGTGTGTCTGTGGCTGGGCATGAAAATACAAAGTGTTGAGTTTTGATCAACATGATCCATTCTCCCGTGGTGCATGAGCGGTCTCTCCTTGCAATCATGGTGGGGTTTACGCATGGGGACCATCCCAAATCGGGATGCCCCTGTAAAGCGGACCAATGTGAGCGAACTTCCTGGCTTTTGGTCTGCTGTTAATGAGGTCATTAGCATATTCACAGTCAGTGTTTGTTACAATGAGGATGTTATACATGGGGGCATCCCAAATCTGTTTGCCAAGATACATGCTCCCGTGGTGGTGCATGCGCGGTCTCTTGTTACAATCATGGTGGGGTGGGTTATACACAGGGGCATCCCAAATTCAGGTGCCCGTGGCTGGGCATGAAAATGCTAAGTGGTGAGTTCTGATCAACATGATCCATTCTCCCGTGGTGCATGCGCGGTCTCTCCATGCAATCATGGTGGATTTTACGCGGGGGGCGTCCCAAATCGGGATGCCCCTGCAAAGCGGCCCAAAGCCTATGTGAGCGAAATTCCTGGGTTGAGGTCATTAGCATATTCGCAGTCTGCGTTTATGTCAGAATCAGGACGTCGCCCCATTCTAGGATCAGCTGTCATTTCTGTCTTTGCACAGTGCCACGGCCTATGGCGGCGCTCCATAAATAAACAATAATAACACATGGCAGCCGATGCTCCCGCTGAGATATTTCTGCCGGGATGTGATATTAATAGTGACGGAGGATCTATAAATAGCTCGCACGGATGAGAGCCGGAGCCGGGGGGGGGGCGGGGGCAAAGCTTTGCCGGTGCCCCGTACAGATACTGGCATCGGTTTCTCTGGCGCCACCGGCTCTGCCCGGGGGGGGGGGGGGGGGGGGAGGGGTGTGGGCGTGCGCCATGGACGATCGTCACACGAGACAGCAGATCGGACATCCAGCATCACTACTACTCCTATCATAGATAAATGGCCAGCAACATCCAGCATTACTACTACTCCTATCATAGATAAATGGCCAGCAACATCCAGCATCACTACTACTCCTATCATAGATAAATGGCCAGCAACATCCAGCATCACTACTACTCCTATCATAGATAAATGGCCAGCAACATCCAGCATTACTACTCCTATCATAGATAAATGGCCAGCAACATCCAGCATCACTACTCCTATCATAGATAAATGGCCAGCAACATCCAGCATTACTACTACTCCTATCATAGATAAATGGCCAGCAACATCCAGCATCACTACTACTCCTATCATAGATGAATGGCCAGTAACATCCAGCATCACTACTACTCCTATCATAGATAAATGGCCAGTAACATCCAGCATCACTACTACTCCTATCATAGATGAATGGCCAGCAACATCCAGCATTACTACTACTCCTATCATAGATGAATGGCCAGTAACATCCAGGATCACTACTACTCCTATCATAGATAAATGGCCAGTAACATCCAGCATCACTACTACTCCTATCATAGATGAATGGCCAGCAACATACAGTATCACTACTACTCCTATCATAGATAAATGGCCAGCAACATCCAGCATTACTACTACTCCTATCATAGATAAATGGCCAGTAACATCCAGCATCACTACTACTCCTATCATAGATAAATGATACCTTGATCCATGCTCCCATGGTGCATGCGTGGGCTCTCCCATTACATAGGGGCATCCCAAATATGTGTGTCCGTGGCTGGCCATGAAAATGCACAGAGGTGGCCAGCAACATCCAGCATTACTACTACTCCTATCATAGATAAATGGCCAGCAACATACAGTATCACTACTACTCCTATCATAGATAAATGGCCAGCAACATCCAGCATCACTACTACTCCTATCATAGATAAATGGCCAGCAACATCCAGCATCACTACTACTCCTATCATAGATAAATGGCCAGCAACATCCAGCATCACTACTACTCCTATCATAGATAAATGTCCAGCAACATCCAGCATTACTACTCCTATCATAGATAAATGGCCAGCAACATCCAGCATTACTACTACTCCTATCATAGATAAATGGCCAGCAACATCCAGCATTACTACTACTCCTATCATAGATAAATGTCCAGCAACATCCAGCATTACTACTCCTATCATAGATAAATGGCCAGCAACATACAGCATTACTACTCCTATCATAGATAAATGGCCAGCAACATCCAGCATTACTACTACTCCTATCATAGATAAATGGCCAGCAACATCCAGGATTACTACTACTCCTATCATAGATAAATGGCCAGCAACATCCAGCATTACTACTACTCCTATCATAGATAAATGGCCAGCAACATCCAGCATTACTACTACTCCTATCATAGATAAATGGCCAGCAACATCCAGCATTACTACTCCTATCATAGATAAATGGCCAGCAACATCCAGCATCACTACTACTCCTATCATAGATAAATGGCCAGCAACATCCAGCATCACTACTACTCCTATCATAGATAAATGGCCAGCAACATCCAGCATCACTACTACTCCTATCATAGATAAATGGGCAGCAACATACAGCATCACTACTACTCCTATCATAGATAAATGGCCAACAATGTGTATTGTGGGATTGCTGTAAAAGTAAGGTTCCAGGGCTAACTGGATGGGGAAGGATTCACATTTCGGGGCGTCCTGAGCTGGGATGACCCCATAAAGAGAGGGACAACCTCGTAGCCAAGGAGTAAATTGCAGGAAAGGCGCATTTTGTTGTGCACCTGTCGGGACGCTGGTTCGATTCGGTTGAGACGCCCAGGACGCCTGCACCGCCCGGACTCTCCCCCGCCTCCCCTCCGCAGCTCGGGCTCGGCCATCCCTGGAGTCCCAGCTTGGAAAGCCATTCCCCCCCCCCCCCGGCTTTCTAAGAACACGGCTGGAGTTGTTTCCGGCGTCCCGAAGCGCTGGACGATCCCCGGAGCCGGACGGACGGACAGACAGACAGACGCGTCTGTGTAAGAATAACGTCCCGTGTTTGAGCAGCAGTTTGTGTTTTACGAGGCGGCGTGAAGGGCGCTCTGTGTATTCTGCCTAAAAGCGAACGCCTGGGGGACAGAGCCGCACTCTCCTGCCATCCGCCCCCCCCCCCCCCGCGCCAGCCAACATGGCCTGAATTAGTAACCTGCCCGGCGGGGGGGGGGGGTGTCCCACAGTCACATGACCTCACTGTACAGGACGCCGACGGCTGTCTGGGATTTTCAGAGAGAGAGAGAAAGATGGAGAGAATGTGGGAAAGAGAGAAAGATGGAGGGAATGTGGGAAAGAGAGAAAGATGGAGGGAATGTGGGAGAGAGAGAAAGATGGAGGGAATGTGGGAGAGAGAGAGAAAGATGGAGGGAATGTGGGAAAGAGAGAAAGATGGAGGGAATGTGGGAAAGAGAGAAAGATGGAGGGAGTGTGGGAAAGAGAGAAAGATGGAGGGAATGTGGGAGAGAGAGAAAGATGGAGGGAATGTGGGAGAGAGAGAGAAAGATGGAGGGAATGTGGAAAAGAGAGAAAGATGGAGGGAATGTGGGAAAGAGAGAAAGATGGAGGGAATGTGGGAGAGAGAGAAAGATGGAGGGAATGTGGGAGAGAGAGAGAAAGATGGAGAGAATGTGGGAAAGAGAGAAAGATGGAGGGAATGTGGGAAAGAGAGAAAGATGGAGGGAGTGTGGGAAAGAGAGAAAGATGGAGGGAATGTGGGAAAGAGAGAAAGATGGAGGGAATGTGGGAGAGAGAGAGAAAGATGGAGGGAATGTGGAAAAGAGAGAAAGATGGAGGGAATGTGGGAGAGAGAGAAAGATGGAGGGAATGTGGGAGAGAGAGAAAGATGGAGGGAATGTGGGAAAGAGAAAGATGGAGGGAATGTGGGAAAGAGAGAAAGATGGAGGGAATGTGGGAGAGAGAGAGAAAGATGGAGGGAATGTGGGAAAGAGAGAAAGATGGAGGGAATGTGGGAAAGAGAGAAAGATGGAGGGAATGTGGGAGAGAGAGAGAAAGATGGAGGGAATGTGGGAAAGAGAGAAAGATGGAGGGAATGTGGGAGAGAGAGAGAAAGATGGAGGGAATGTGGGAAAGAGAGAAAGATGGAGGGAATGTGGGAGAGAGAGAGAAAGATGGAGGGAATGTGGGAAAGAGAGAAAGATGGAGGGAATGTGGGAAAGAGAGAAAGATGGAGGGAATGTGGGAGACAGAGAGAAAGATGGAGGGATGGTGGGAAAGAGAGAAAGATGGAGGGAATGTGGGAAAGAGAGAAAGATGGAGGGAATGTGGGAGAGAGAGAAAAATGGAGGGAATGTGGGAAAGAGAGAAAGATGGAGGAATGTGGGAAAGAGAGAAAGATGGAGGAATGTGGGAAAGAGAGAAAGATGGAGGGAATGTGGGAAAGAGAGAAAGATGGAGGGAATGTGGGAAAGAGAGAAAGATGGAGGGAATGTGGGAAAGAGAGAAAGATGGAGGGAATGTGGGAGAGAGAGAGAAAGATGGAGGGAATGTGAGAAAGAGAGAAAGATGGAGGGAATGTGGGAAAGAGAGAAAGATGGAGGGAATGTGAGAAAGAGAGAAAGATGGAGGGAATGTGGAAGAGAGAGAAAGATTGAGGGAATGTGGGAAAGACAGAAAGATGGAGAGAATGTGAAATAGAGAGAAAGATGGAGGGAACGTAGGAAAGAGAGAAAAATGGAGGGAATGTGAGAAAGGGAGAAAGATGGAGGGAATGTAGGAAAGAGAGAAAGATGGAGGGAATGTGGGAAAGAGAGAAAAATGGAGGGAATGTGGAAGAGAGAGAAAGATTGAGGGAATGTGGGAAAGACAGAAAGATGGAGAGAATGTGGGAAAGAGAAGAAGGAATAAGGAGCGAGTGGTTGGGGCCAGGTCAGGACGTTCACCAGGCGTCTGTCACTCTGGAGATGTGACATATTATGATGTGGGATTGGCAGTAATTGCAGCGCACCGCGACGCACAATGGAGTCAGCGCCATTAAGTTACGCCTGTTCTTTTGTAGGTGTGACAGCGACGTGTTTCAGGTGAAGGCAGGACAATACAGTCGCTCCATTAAGGCTCCACAGGCCGCAAAACAGTTATTATCAGCCAACGCACGCAGCGAATAAAAGCATGTCTGCCGCACGCCACCGCCACATCTCGCATGAAATGACGTTGGAGAGAGATTTAATAAAGCTGCTGTATGAGCTCTGACACATCTTCATCTCCTCGCCAATAAAATGTCCGACCGCGCTAATATGGAAATCGCATTACCCACACTGCGTTATTATTAATATTGGCGTGCAATATTAATAAAAAATAATGATTGCTGCTATCATTATTATTAATATTATCATCATTTGCATTGACATTATCATTATAATAATTTTTAATATTGTTATAGAGGTCGAGAGGTTCAGAGCCAGGTGAGAATTCTCACTACTTTTTAAGGAGAGAAAACTGCCATTGACTTTCATTGTCTAGCCGGTGCAAATTTCCACCTGGTGTTGAATAAGCCCCAAGGTAGAGAATGGAAGTCAATGACAGTTTTCTCTCCTAAAATTGAGTGAGAATTCTCACCTGGCTCTGAATCCACCTCATAGTCAGTACTGTCCTCATTATCTCATTATTATTATTATTATTATTATTATTAATAATATCGTCATTAATATTATTGTTATCTTCGGTACCATTCTCATTCTCATTATTATCATCAATATCCTCATCATTATCATTATTGTTATTTTCATCAACATCATCATAATTTTCATAATTGTCATCATCATCATCATCATCATCATCATCATCAGTATCATAAGTACTGTCCTCGGTATCGTTATTATTTTCATCAATATTGTCTTGCTTTTCATAAATAATGTCATCAGTATTGTCATCATCATCATTATAATCAATATCGTTATTGTTATTACCATCAGTATCATTATTATTAGTTTTATTATCAGTATCATCATAGTTATTATTATTATAATTATTATCATCAGTATCCTCAGCATTATCATTAGTATTATAATCAGTAACATCAGGATCATTATTATTATTATTATTATTATTATTATCAGTATCGTCATCATGATCATTATCATCAGTATCATCAGCATTATTGTCATCATCAGTATCATCAACATTATCATTGATATTATCATCAGTATCAACACGTTAATATTATTGTCATCAGTATGGTCATCATTATTAATATCTGTATCGTCATCATTATAATGATCATTATCATCAGTATTAGTATTAATATTATTATTATTATTATTATTATTAGTATTATTGTTATTATTACTATTATCGTCATCAGTATCATTATCATTATTATCAGTATCATCATTATAATTTTTATTATTTTTATCATCAGTTTCGTCATCATTATCAATATTATTATCATTAGTATCATCATCATCATTCATTATTATTATTATTATTATTATTATTATTTTTATTATTATCATCAGTATCATCAGCATTATCATTATTATTATAATCAGTATCGTCAGCATTATCGTTAGTATTATCATCAGTATTCTCATTATTATTATTATTATTATTATTAGTATCACCATCATTATCATTATTATTATCATCAGTATCGTCACCATTATAAGTATTATTATTTTTATCATGAGTATCATCATTATTATTATTATTATCATCATCAGTATAATTAGCATTATCATTATATCATCAGTATCGTCATAATTTTAATAATTATTAATCACTATCGTTATCATTATTATCAGCACTATCATTATTATTATCATCAGTATCCCATCATTATATTTATTATTATTATTATTATTATTATTTTATTTTCAGCATGGCCAGGTTACAGGTGGCTCCGGGTAGCAGCCTGTATCCTGGCCATGGCGCCTTTTAGACACTCGTGCCGGGTTACCAGGGTTTTGTTCCGCTTTAAACCGTTGCTAATGATTCCTTGATCTGTCCGTGTTAACAAATTAGCGCTGGGGTCATGTGATACCAGGCAGCTCGCCCCCGCTCATTCCCATGAACATTTGTCCCAGCAAACCCCAGACCCCAGACAGTGGCTATTTACTATCAGGATAATTACTGCGCGATCAGATCCCGCCGACAGGAGCGCACAGCCGCCAATCGCGCTTCTCTGGAGTAATTGAATACGGAACGAAACGAAACGCGCTCCCGCTACATCTGCCACCGGGTCTCTGCTGAGTCTAACTGGAGAGGACAGCAACGGGGGCGCGCATTACTGCCGGGACTAATACATGTCCATAATGATGCCTCCTTACACTAATCCCAATCCCCTCTGCTCCATGTGTAACTGATGCCTCCTTACACTAATCAGAATCCCCTCTGCTCCCTGTATAACTGATGCCTCCTTACACTAATCCCAATCTCCTCTGCTCCATGTGTAACTGATGCCTCCTTACACTAATCCCAATCCCCTCTGCTCCATGTGTAACTGATGCCTCCTTACACTAATCAGAATCCCCTCTGCTCCATGTGTAACTGATGCCTCCTTACACTAATCCCGATCTCCTCTGCTCCATGTGTAACTGATGCCTCCTTACACTAATCAGAATCCCCTCTGCTCCATGTTTAACTGATGCCTCCTTACACTAATCCCAATCTCCTCTGCTCCATGTGTAACTGATGCCTCCTTACACTAATCCCGACCTCCTCTGCTCCATGTGTAACTGATGCCTCCTTACACTAATCCCAATCTCCTCTGCTCCATGTGTAACTGATGCCTCCTTACACTAATCAGAATCCCCTCTGCTCCATGTGTAACTGATGCCTCCTTACACTAATCCCGATCTCCTCTGCTCCATGTGTAACTGATGCCTCCTTACACTAATCAGAATCCCCTCTGCTCCATGTGTAACTGATGCCTCCTTACACTAATCAGAATCCCCTCTGCTCCATGTTTAACTGATGCCTCCTTACACTAATCCCAATCTCCTCTGCTCCATGTGTAACTGATGCCTCCTTACACTAATCCCAATCTCCTCTGCTCCATGTGTAACTGATGCCTCCTTACACTAATCCCAATCTCCTCTGCTCCATGTGTAACTGATGCCTCCTTACACTAATCCCAATCTCCTCTGCTCCATGTGTAACTGATGCCTCCTTACACTAATCCCAATCCCCTCTGCTCCCTGTGTAACTGATGCCTCCTTACACTAATCCCGATCTCCTCTGCTCCATGTGTAACTGATGCCTCCTTACACTAATCCCGATCTCCTCTGCTCCATGTGTAACTGATGCCTCCTTACACTAATCCCAATCTCCTCTGCTCCATGTGTAACTGATGCCTCCTTACACTAATCCCAATCTCCTCTGCTCCATGTGTAACTGATGCCTCCTTACACTAATCAGAATCCCCTCTGCTCCATGTGTAACTGATGCCTCCTTACACTAATCACAATCCCCTCTGCTCCATGTGTAACTGATGCCTCCTTACACTGATGTAAGTAATATGTTTCACCCTGAAGCCTCTGATGGGGGACAGGAAATGGCTGTATCTCATCTGCTGAGCAGAGCAGTGTGTGGTGATGTCATCATTAGGATGCGGATGTGGACATTTTCCCTCATTAGCATATTAGCTTAGCGCAGTCCAGAGATCGCATTATGAGCCATGTGCGCGGCGCAATATCCTCCATTACAGGTGATTCATGGCGACAGGTGGATGAGGTCAGCGGCCGGCCAGGTCACCGACTAAGGAGTTATCTCATTGGACAACCTCTCCTCCTCATTGGACAACCTCTCCACGTCATTGGAGAACCTTTCCTTCTCATTGGAGAACCTCTCTATCTCATTGGAGAAACCCTCTATCTCATTGGAGAACCTCTCCTCCTCATTGGAGAACCTCTCCCTCTCATTGGAGAACCTCTCTATCTCATTGGAGAACCTCTCCCTCTCATTGGAGAACCTCTCCTCTCATTGGAGAACCTCTCCTCCTCATTGGAGAACCTCTCCATCTCATTGGAGAACCTCTCCTCCTCATTGGAGAACCTCTCCCTCTCATTGGAGAACCTCTCCATCTCATTGGAGAACCTCTCTATCTCATTGGAGAACCTCTCCTCCTCATTGGAGAACCTCTCTATCTCATTGGAGAACCTCTCCCTCTCATTGGAGAACCTCTCTATCTCATTGCAGAACCTCTCTATCTCATTGGAGAACCTCTCCATCTCATTGGAGAACCTCTCTATCTCATTGGAGAACCTCTCTATCTCATTGGAGAACCTCTCTATCTCATTGGAGAACCTCTCCTCCTCATTGGAGAACTTCTCTATCTCATTGGAGAAACCCTCTATCTCATTGGAGAACCTCCCCACCTCATTGGAGAACCTCTCTATCTCATTGGAGAACCTCTCCCTCTCATTGAAGAACCTCTCCCTCTCATTGGAGAACCTCTCTACCTCATTGGAGAACCTCTCTTCCTCATTGGAGAACCTCTATCTCATTGGAGAACCTCTCCATCTCATTGGAAAACATCTCCTTCTCATTGGAGAGCCTCTCCTCCTCATTGGACAACCTCTCCTCCTCATTGGACAACCTCTCCTCCTCATTGGACAACCTCTCCTTCTCATTGGAGAACCTCTCTTCCTCATTGGAGAACCTCTCTTCCTCATTGGAGAACCTCTCCCTCTCATTGGAGAACCTCTCTATCTCATTGGAGAACCTCTCCTCCTCATTGGAGAACCTCTCCTCTTCATTGGAGAACCTCTCCCTTTCATTGGAGAACCTCTCTTCCTCATTGGAGAACCTCTCTTCCTCATTGGAGAACCTCTCTTCCTCATTGGAGAACCTCTCTTCCTCATTGGAGAACCTCTCTTCCTCTATGGAGAACCCCTCTTCTTCATTGGAGAACATCTTCCCCTCATTGGAGAACCTCTCGATCTCATTGGAGAACCTCTCTATCTCATTGGAGAACCTCTCCTCCTCATTGGAGAACCTCTCTATCTCATTGGAGAACCTCTCCTCCTCATTGGAGAACCTCTCCCTCTCATTGGAGAACCTCTCTATCTTATTGGAGAACCTCTTTTCCTCATTGGAGAACCTCTCTTCCTCACTGGAGAACCTCTCTTCCTCTTTGGAGAACCTCTCTTCCTCTATGGAGAACCTCTCTTCTTCATTGGAGAACATCTTCACCTCATTGGAGAACATCTTCACCTCATTGGAGAACCTCTCTTCCTCTATGGAGAACCCCTCTTCTTCATTGGAGAACATCTTCCCCTCATTGGATAACCTCTCTATCTCATTGGAGAACCTCTCTATCTCATTGGAGAACCTCTCCACCTTTTTTTAACCATCCTTATCGGCGCGCACACACTAAACACTAGACAGCAGCTCGCCGATGCCATGCGGAGGGGCCGCAGCTCTCCCGGCTGTCCTCAGATGATCTGATGTAACCGCACCGGGGCCCCTGAGGGCCTTTAGTTTTTCCCAAAAGTTGACACAAGGGGGGGGGGCAAATCCTGAACTCCTGATTGGCCGGCGTCCCGCCCCCATTTCTCCGTTGGCAGGGGCGTGCGCTGGCACCACGCTTGGCAGGAGGCGGCGGCTGCCAAGTGTGTCCGTGGATAATTCTCTTGTCCGATCCGCTGCGGAAACGTCAACACGGCCGAGAGGGATTCCGACTTATCACCTCGTAAATTACCCTCAGAACCTTAATTAGGGTGCGCGCCCCTAATAATGGGCCCACAGTGCGGAGAGCCGCGTGGGGCCCCTGCAGGAGAGTGCGCCGGGACACCTCCATTCAGATATTCATCGTATATATTGCCAACCACCCATGCCTCGGTGTAATGCGTAGAGGAAGGGGTTAATGTGCAGCTTAGTGTAGAGGAAGGGGTTAATGCCCAGCTTAGTGTAGAGGAAGGGGTTAATGCACAGCTTAGTGTAGAGGAAGGGGTTAATGTGCATCTAAGTGTAGAGGAAGGGGTTAATGTGCAGCTTAGTGTAGAGAAAGGGGTTAATGGGCAGCTTAGTGTAGAGGAAGGGGTTAATGTGCAGCTTAGTGTAGAGGAAGGAGTTAATGTGCAGCTTAGTGTAGAGGAAGGAGTTAAAGTACAGCTTAGTGTAGAGGAAGGGGTTAATGTGCAGCTAAGTGTAAAGGAAGGAGTTAATGTGCAGCTTAGTGTAGAGGAAGGGGTTAATGTGCAGCTAAGTGTAGAGGAGGGGGTTAATGTGCAGCTTAGTGTAGAGGAAGGGGTTAATGTGCAGCTTAGTGTAGAGGAAGGGGTTAATGCCCAGCTTAGTGTAGAGGAAAGGGTTAATGCACAGCTTAGTGTAGAGGAAGGGGTTAATGTGCATCTAAGTGTAGAGGAAGGGGTTAATGTGCAGCTTAGTGTAGAGGAAGGGGTTAATGGGCAGCTTAGTGTAGAGGAAGGGGTTAATGTGCAGCTTAGTGTAGAGGAAGGGGTTAATGGGCAGCTTAGTGTAGAGGAAGGGGTTAATGCCCAGCTTAGTGTAGAGGAAAGGGTTAATGCACAGCTTAGTGTAGAGGAAGGGGTTAATGTGCATCTAAGTGTAGAGGAAGGGGTTAATGTGCAGCTTAGTGTAGAGGAAGGGGTTAATGTGCAGCTTAGTGCAGAGGAAGGGGTTAATGTGCAGCTTAGTGTAGAGGAAAGGGTTAATGCACAGCTTAGTGTAGAGGAAGGGGTTAATGCACAGCTTAGTGTAGAGGAAAGGGTTAATGCACAGCTTAGTGTAGAGGAAGGGGTTAATGTGCATCTAAGTGTAGAGGAAGGGGTTAATGTGCAGCTTAGTGTAGAGGAAGGGGTTAATGTGCAGCTTAGTGTAGAGGAAGGGGTTAATGTGCAGCTTAGTGTAGAGGAAAGGGTTAATGCACAGCTTAGTGTAGAGGAAGGGGTTAATGCACAGCTTAGTGTAGAGGAAGGGGTTAATGCACAGCTTAGTGTAGAGGAAGGGGTTAATGTGCAGCTAAGTGTAGAGGAAGGGGTTAATGTGCAGCTTAGTGTAGAGGAAGGGGTTAATGTGCAGCTTAGTGTAGAGGAAAGGGTTAATGCACAGCTTAGTGTAGAGGAAGGGGTTAATGCACAGCTTAGTGTAGAGGAAGGGGTTAATGCACAGCTTAGTGTAGAGGAAGGGGTTAATGTGCAGCTTAGTGTAGAGGAAGGGGTTAATGGGCAGCTTAGTGTAGAGGAAGGGGTTAATGTGCAGCTTAGTGTAGAGGAAGAGGTTAATGTGCAGCTAAGTGTAGAGGAAGGGGTTAATGTGCAGCTTAGTGTAGAGGAAGGGGTTAATGCACAGCTTAGTGTAGAGGAAGGGGTTAATGTGCAGCTTAGTGTAGAGGAAGGGGTTAAAGTGCAGCTAAGTGTAGAGGAAGGGGTTAATATTCAGCTTAGTGCAGAGGAAGGGGTTAATGTGCAGCTTAGTGTAGAGGAAGGGGTTAATATTCAGCGTAGTGTAGAGGAAGGGGTTAATGTGCAGCTTAGTGTAGAGGAAGGGGTTAATATTCAGCTTAGTGTAGAGGAAGGGGTTAATGTGCAGCTTAGTGTATAGGAAGGGGTTAATGTGCAGCTAAGTGCAGAGGAAGGGGTTAATGTGCAGCTAAGTGCAGAGGAAGGGGTTAATGTGCAGCCTAGTGTAGAGGAAGGGGTTAATATTCAGCTTAGTGTAGAGGAAGGGGTTAATGTGCAGCTTAGTGTAGAGGAAGGGGTTAATATTCAGCTTAGTGTAGAGGAAGGGGTTAATGTGCAGCTTAGTGTAGAGGAAGGGGTTAATCTGCAGCTAAGTGTAGAGGAAGAGGTTAATGTGCAGCTAAGCGTAGAGGAAGGGGTTAATGTGCAGCTTAGTGTAGAGGAAGGGGTTAATGTGCAGCTTAGTGTAGAGGAAGGGGTTAATATTCAGCTTAGTGTAGAGGAAGGGGTTAATCTGCAGCTAAGTGTAGAGGAAGGGGTTAATGTGCAGCTTAGTGTAGAGGAAAGGGTTAATGCACAGCTTAGTGTAGAGGAAGGGGTTAATGCACAGCTTAGTGTAGAGGAAGGGGTTAATGTGCAGCTTAGTGTAGAGGAAGGGGTTAATGGGCAGCTTAGTGTAGAGGAAGGGGTTAATGTGCAGCTTAGTGTAGAGGAAGGGGTTAATGTGCAGCCTAGTGCAGAGGAAGGGGTTAATGTGCAGCTTAGTGTAGAGGAAGGGGTTAATGCACAGCTTAGTGTAGAGGAAGGGGTTAATGTGCAGCTTAGTGTAGAGGAAGAGGTTAATGTGCAGCTAAGTGTAGAGGAAGGGGTTAATATTCAGCTTAGTGCAGAGGAAGGGGTTAATGTGCAGCTTAGTGTAGAGGAAGGGGTTAATATTCAGCGTAGTGTAGAGGAAGGGGTTAATGTGCAGCTTAGTGTAGAGGAAGGGGTTAATATTCAGCTTAGTGTAGAGGAAGGGGTTAATGCGCAGCTTAGTGTAGAGGAAGGGGTTAATGCACAGCTTAGTGTAGAGGAAGGGGTTAATATTCAGCTTAGTGTAGAGGAAGGGGTTAATGTGCAGCTTAGTGTAGAGGAAGGGGTTAATGTGCAGCTTAGTGTAGAGGAAGAGGTTAATGTGCAGCTTAGTGTAGAGGAAGAGGTTAATGTGCAGCTAAGTGTAGAGGAAGGGGTTAATGTGCAGCTTAGTGTAGAGGAAGAGGTTAATGTGCAGCTAAGTGTAGAGGAAGGGGTTAATGTGCAGCCTAGTGAAGAGGAAGGGGTTAATGTGCAGCCTAGTGAAGAGGAAGGGGTTAATGTGCAGCTTAGTGTAGAGGAAGGGGTTAATATTCAACGTAGTGTATAGGAAGGGGTTAATGTGCAGCTTAGTGTAGAGGAAGGGGTTATTGTGCAGCTTAGTGTAGAGGAAGGGGTTAATGGGCAGCTTAGTGTAGAGGAAGGGGTTAATGTACAGCTTAGTGTATAGGAAGGGGTTAATGCGCAGCTTAGTGTAGAGGAAGGGGTTAATGTGCAGCCTAGTGTAGAGGAAGGGGTTAATGTGCAGCTTAGTGTAGAGGAAGGGGTTAATGGGCAGCTTAGTGTAGAGGAAGGGGTTAATGCACAGCTTAGTGTATAGGAAGGGGTTAATGCGCAGCTTAGTGTAGAGGAAGGGGTTAATGTGCAGCTTAGTGTAGAGGAAGGGGTTAATGTGCAGCTTAGTGTAGAGGAAGGGGTTAATGTGCAGCCTAGTGTAGAGGAAGGGGTTAATGTGCAGCTTAGTGTAGAGGAAGGGGTTAATGTGCAGCCTAGTGTAGAGGAAGGGGTTAATGTGCAGCTTAATGTAGAGGAAGGGGTTAATGTGCAGCTTAGTGTAGAGGAAGGGGTTAATGTGCAGCTTAGTGTAGAGGAAGGGGTTAATGTGCAGCCTAGTGTAGAGGAAGGGGTTAATGTGCAGCTTAATGTAGAGGAAGGGGTTAATGTGCAGCTTAATGTAGAGGAAGGGGTTAATGTACAGCTTAGTGAAGAGGAAGGGGTTAATGTGCAGCTTAATGTAGAGGAAGGGGTTAATGTGCAGCTTAGTGTAGAGGAAGGGGTTAATGTGCAGCTTAGTGTAGAGGAAGGGGTTAATGTGCAGCTTAATGTAGAGGAAGGGGTTAATGTACAGCTTAGTGAAGAGGAAGGGGTTAATGTGCAGCTTAGTGTAGAGGAAGGGGTTAATGTGCAGCTTAGTGTAGAGGAAGGGGTTAATGTGCAGCTTAGTGTAGAGGAAGGGGTTAATGTGCAGCTTAATGTAGAGGAAGGGGTTAATGTGCAGCTTAGTGTAGAGGAAGGGGTTAATGTGCAGCTTAGTGTAGAGGAAGGGGTTAATGTGCAGCTTAATGTGGAGGAAAGGGTTAATGTGCAGCTTAGTGTAGAGGAAGGGGTTAATGTGCAGCTTAGTGTAGAGGAAGGGGTTAATGTGCAGCTTAGTGTAGAGGAAGGGGTTAATGTGCAGCTTAATGTAGAGGAAGGGGTTAATGTACAGCTTAGTGAAGAGGAAGGGGTTAATGTGCAGCTTAGTGTAGAGGAAGGGGTTAATGTGCAGCTTAGTGTAGAGGAAGGGGTTAATGTGCAGCTTAGTGTAGAGGAAGGGGTTAATGTGCAGCTTAATGTAGAGGAAGGGGTTAATGTGCAGCTTAGTGTAGAGGAAGGGGTTAATGTGCAGCTTAGTGTAGAGGAAGGGGTTAATGTGCAGCTTAATGTGGAGGAAAGGGTTAATGTGCAGCTTAGTGTAGAGGAAGGGGTTAATGTGCAGCTTAGTGTAGAGGAAGGGGTTAATGTGCAGCTTAATGTAGAGGAAGGGGTTAATGCGCAGCTTAGTGTAGAGGAAGGGGTTAATGTACAGCTTAGTGTAGAGGAAGGGGTTAATGTACAGCTTAGTATAGAGGAAGGGGTTAATGTGCAGCCTAGTGTAGAGGAAGGGGTTAATGTGCAGCTTAGTGTAGAGGAAGGGGTTAATGTGCAGCTTAGTGTAGAGGAAGGGGTTAATGTGCAGCTTAGTGTAGAGGAAGGGGTTAATGCGCAGCTTAGTGTAGAGGAAGGGGTTAATGTGCAGCTAAGTGTAGAGGAAGGGGTTAATGTTCACCGTAGTGTAGAGGAAGGGGTTAATGTACAGCTTAGTGTAGATGAAGGGGTTAATGTACAGCTTAGTGTAGAGGAAGAGGTTAATGTACAGCTTAGTGTAGAGGAAGGGGTTAATGTGCAGCTTAGTGTAGAGGAAGGGGTTAATGTGCAGCTAAGTGTAGAGGAAGGGGTTAATGTTCACCGTAGTGTAGAGGAAGGGGTTAATGTACAGCTTAGTGTAGATGAAGGGGTTAATGTACAGCTTAGTGTAGAGGAAGAGGTTAATGTACAGCTTAGTGTAGAGGAAGGGGTTAATGTGCAGCTTAGTGTAGAGGAAGGGGTTAATGTGCAGCTAAGTGTAGAGGAAGGGGTTAATGTGCAGCTAAGTGTAGAGGAAGGGGTTAATGTACAGCTTAGTGTAGAGGAAGGGGTTAATGTGCAGCTAAGTGTAGAGGAAGGGGTTAATGTTCACCGTAGTGTAGAGGAAGGGGTTAATGTACAGCTTAGTGTAGATGAAGGGGTTAATGTACAGCTTAGTGTAGAGGAAGAGGTTAATGTACAGCTTAGTGTAGAGGAAGGGGTTAATGTGCAGCTTAGTGTAGAGGAAGGGGTTAATGTACAGCTTAGTGTAGAGGAAGAGGTTAATGTACAGCTTAATGTAGAGGAAGGGGTTAATGTGCAGCTTAGTGTAGAGGAAGGGGTTAATGTACAGCTTAGTGTAGAGGAAGAGGTTAATGTACAGCTTAATGTAGAGGAAGGGGTTAATGTGCAGCTTAGTGTAGAGGAAGGGGTTAATGTACAGCTTAGTGAAGAGGAAGGGGTTAATGTGCAGCTTAGTGTAGAGGAAGGGGTTAATGTGCAGCTTAATGTAGAGGAAGGGGTTAATGTGCAGCTTCATGTAGAGGAAGGGGTTAATGTGCAGCTTAGTGTAGAGGAAGGGGTTAATGTGCAGCTTAGTGTAGAGGAAGGGGTTAATGTGCAGCTTAATGTAGAGGAAGGGGTTAATGTGCAGCTTAGTGTAGAGGAAGGGGTTAATGTGCAGCTTAGTGTAGAGGAAGGGGTTAATGTGCAGCTTAATGTAGAGGAAAGGGTTAATGTGCAGCTTAGTGTAGAGGAAGGGGTTAATGTACAGCTTAGTGAAGAGGAAGGGGTTAATGTGCAGCTTAGTGTAGAGGAAGGGGTTAATGTGCAGCTTAATGTAGAGGAAGGGGTTTATATACAGCTTAGTGTAGAGGAAGAGGTTAATGTGCAGCTTAGTGTAGAGGAAGGGGTTAATGTGCAGCTTAATGTAGAGGAAGGGGTTAATGTGCAGCTTAGTGTAGAGGAAGGGGTTAATGTGCAGCTTAATGTAGAGGAAGGGGTTAATGTGCAGCTTAGTGTAGAGGAAGGGGTTAATGTGCAGCTTAGTGTAGAGGAAGGGGTTAATGTGCAGCTTAGTGTAGAGGAAGGGGTTAATGTGCAGCTTAATGTAGAGGAAGGGGTTAATGTGCAGCTTAGTGTAGAGGAAGGGGTTAATGTACAGCTTAGTGAAGAGGAAGGGGTTAATGTGCAGCTTAGTGTAGAGGAAGGGGTTAATGTGCAGCTTAATGTAGAGGAAGGGGTTAATGTGCAGCTTAGTGTAGAGGAAGGGGTTAATGTGCAGCTTAATGTAGAGGAAGGGGTTAATGTGCAGCTTAGTGTAGAGGAAGGGGTTAATGTACAGCTTAGTGAAGAGGAAGGGGTTAATGTGCAGCTTAGTGTAGAGGAAGGGGTTAATGTGCAGCTTAATGTAGAGGAAGGGGTTAATGTGCAGCTTAATGTAGAGGAAGGGGTTAATGTGCAGCTTAATGTAGAGGAAGGGGTTAATGTGCAGCTTAATGTAGAGGAAAGGGTTAATGTGCAGCTTAGTGTAGAGGAAGGGGTTAATGTGCAGCTTAGTGAAGAGGAAGGGGTTAATGTACAGCTTAGTGTAGAGGAAGGGGTTAATGTGCAGCTTAGTGTAGAGGAAGGGGTTAATGTGCAGCTTAGTGTAGAGGAAGGGGTTAATGTGCAGCTTAGTGTAGAGGAAGGGGTTAATGTGCAGCTTAGTGTAGAGGAAGGGGTTAATGTGCAGCTTAGTGTAGAGGAAGGGGTTAAAGTGTCAGTGGGTGCATGTCAGGGAGGGGGCGGAGCAGAGGGATTCCCTCATTTGCATATACGCTCTGATTTCCTATTGCTCTGGTTATACGCTATAAGGGGACGCTGATGGGCGGTGGGGGCGGGGCGATGACATCACAATACTTTGAAATTTAATGAAATCGTGTACGAGCCTGGCCGCTCCATTGGTGGTCAGTGCGTGGGGGCGGGGCCAACAGAATAGGCGGAGTCTAAAGCAGAGGTGTAGAAAGACACTGAAGTCATCAGACAATGGTTCCCTGACGGTTTAAAGAGACAGTCCAGTCTATAACTCTATATAAGTCTTTAAGTCTTGTGGTTCAAGGGAGCGGCCACGAAGGGATTAATGCGGCTGCCGCCCCATTGTCTTCTATTGAGATGTATGAGATAAAGCCCCTCCCCCTTTTCTACCCTCAATGGCTGCTCCCATGAACCACACGCGCTATTTAGACTGGACAGTCCCTTTAAGTATTGGCTGTAATGAGACGCAATCCCTGTGTCACTCGCCGGCGCCGTCTAATCGCAGCGTCACTTTTTCCATTAACTCCGCGTTACTTTTTGAAGGCGACGCAGCCCTGTGATGATGAGGGGGCGGGGCTCCGTCATGGCGGATTGCGGCGGGGGCGATCGATCGGGAGCTGAAGGTTAATGGCGCTTCTCCTAATAATCAGCCGGCTGTCAGTTCTATTAATAACGCGGCGGCCGCGGCGGAGGGAAATAATCGAAACCTTCCGGCCGTAAACAAAGGAGAGAGAGCGGCTCATCCATTCACTGACTTACCTAATCCGAGAGCGCGTTACCGGAGCTTCTCATTACCGCCTATAATGTGTTAAGCTCTGCTGTAAAATCCCAAATTCTTCTGGGTACTTCCCCTTTAAATCAAACCGGGTCCATTCATAGAACAGCGGTCATCCCCTTTAAATCAAACCGGGTCCATTCACAGAACAGCGGTCATCCCCTTTAAATCAAACCGGGTCCATTCATAGAACAGTGGTCATCCCCTTTAAATCAAACTGAGCCCATTCATAGAACAGCGGTCACCCCCTTTAAATCAAACCGGGCCCATTCATAGAACAGCGGTCATCCCCTTTAAATCAAACCGGGTCCATTCACAGAACAGCGGTCATCCCCTTTAAATCAAACCGGGTCCATTCATAGAACAGTGGTCATCCCCTTTAAAGTGGACCAACACCCAGGATTTTGACTATCCTGGGTCTTGGTCCACTTCGGTGGGGCACCCCCGATCGGGGTGCCCCGCTGTGTGAAACCCCCCCTAACCCCCCGAATAACTCACCTCTCCCCGCTCCCAGCGCCAACGTACAAGGAACGTCTAAGCGGCGGCCATTCGCAGACGGCCGGCGCGGGTGCGCGCACGCCTACAGGGGCGCGAGGGAGAGAAGATAAGGTAGGTGAGTTGGGGTCTTTGGGGGGGGTTTCACCCCGCGGGACATCCCGATCTCGGATGTCCCGCGGGGTGGGGGGTGATCGGCCCGGGAATCTTATAGATTCCCGGGCCGATCACCCGTGGGTGTTGGTCCACTTTAAATCAAACCGAGCCCATTCATAGAACAGCGGTCACCCCCTTTAAATCAAACCGGGCCCATTCATAGAACAGCGGTCACCCCCTTTAAATCAAACCGGGCCCATTCATAGAACAGCGGTCATCCCCTTTAAATCAAACCGGGCCCATTCATAGAACAGCGGTCATCCCCTTTAAATCAAACCGAGCCCATTCATAAAACAGCGGTCATCCCCTTTAAATCAAACCAAGCCCATTCATAGAACAGCAGTCATCCCCTTTAAATGAAACCGAGCCCATTCATAAAACAGCGGTCATCCCCTTTAAATCAAACCGAGCCCATTCATAGAACAGTGATCATCCCCTTTAAATCAGACAAAGCCCATTCATAGAACAGCGGTCATCCCCTTTAAATCAAACCGAGCTCAATCATAGAACAGCGGTGATCTTGGCTGTGGCAGCCGAGTTCTCCTTTAGCCTAATTGTAGTTTCAGGTGGCAGCAGAGTTCCCTTTTACATCTCAGATAACTTGGGGATGGCCGCAGAAGAGTTCCCCTTTAATTCAGACAACACCCCCCTATTTACCATACTATGGCAGCAGAGTTCCCCTTTAATTCAGACAACACCCCCCCATTTACCATACTATGGCAGCAGAGTTCCCCTTTAATTCAGACAACACCCCCCCATTTACCATACTATGGCATCAGAGTTCCCCTTTAATTCAGACAACACCCCCCTATTTACCATACTATGGCATCAGAGTTCCCCTTTAATTCAGACAACACCCCCCCTATTTACTATACTATGGCAGCAGAGTTCTCCTTTAATTCAGACAACACCCCCCCTATTTACCATACTATGGCATCAGAGTTCCCCTTTAATTCAGACAACACCCCCCTATTTACCATACTATGGCAGCAGAGTTCCCCTTTAATTCAGACAACACCCCCCCTATTTACCATACTATGGCATCAGAGTTCTCCTTTAATTCAGACAACACCCCCCCATTTACCATACTATGGCAGCAGAGTTCCCCTTTAATTCAGACAACACCCCCCCATTTACCATACTATGGCATCAGAGTTCCCCTTTAATTCAGACAACACCCCCCTATTTACCATACTATGGCATCAGAGTTCCCCTTTAATTCAGACAACACCCCCCCTATTTACTATACTATGGCAGCAGAGTTCTCCTTTAATTCAGACAACACCCCCCCTATTTACCATACTATGGCATCAGAGTTCCCCTTTAATTCAGACAACACCCCCCTATTTACCATACTATGGCAGCAGAGTTCCCCTTTAATTCAGACAACACCCCCCCTATTTACCATACTATGGCAGCAGAGTTCTCCTTTAATTCAGACAACACCCCCCTATTTACCATACTATGGCAGCAGAGTTCCCCTTTAATTCAGACAACACCCCCCCTATTTACCATACTATGGCATCAGAGTTCTCCTTTAATTCAGACAACACCCCCCCATTTACCATACTATGGCAGCAGAGTTCTCCTTTAATTCAGACAACACCCCCCCTATTTACCATACTATGGCATCAGAGTTCCCCTTTAATTCAGACAACACCCCCCTATTTACCATACTATGGCAGCAGAGTTCCCCTTTAATTCAGACAACACCCCCCCTATTTACCATACTATGGCATCAGAGTTCTCCTTTAATTCAGACAACACCCCCCCATTTACCATACTATGGCAGCAGAGTTCCCCTTTAATTCAGACAACACCCCCCCATTTACCATACTATGGCATCAGAGTTCCCCTTTAATTCAGACAACACCCCCCTATTTACCATACTATGGCATCAGAGTTCCCCTTTAATTCAGACAACACCCCCCCTATTTACTATACTATGGCAGCAGAGTTCTCCTTTAATTCAGACAACACCCCCCCTATTTACCATACTATGGCATCAGAGTTCCCCTTTAATTCAGACAACACCCCCCTATTTACCATACTATGGCAGCAGAGTTCCCCTTTAATTCAGACAACACCCCCCCTATTTACCATACTATGGCAGCAGAGTTCTCCTTTAATTCAGACAACACCCCCCTATTTACCATACTATGGCAGCAGAGTTCCCCTTTAATTCAGACAACACCCCCCCCTATTTACCATACTATGGCAGCAGAGTTCCCCTTTAATTCAGACAACACCCCCCCTATTTACCATACTATGGCATCAGAGTTCCCCTTTAATTCAGACAACACCCCCCTATTTACCATACTATGGCAGCAGAGTTCCCCTTTAATTCAGACAACACCCCCCCTATTTACCATACTATGGCATCAGAGTTCCCCTTTAATTCAGACAACACCCCCCTATTTACCATACTATGGCAGCAGAGTTCCCCTTTAATTCAGACAACACCCCCCCTATTTACCATACTATGGCAGCAGAGTTCTCCTTTAGTCCATTAGCAGGTCACCGTATTCCCCTTTACCTTGCATATGGCAAGCAGAGTTCCCTTTACACCTTGGCAATGGCAGTAGAGTTCCCCTTTAGCCTATTTGCAGGTGACAGTGGGGTTGGGTTCCCTTTTTCCCTTAATTACTGTTCTTTACCCCAAGAATTTTCAGATGGCAGCAGAGTCCCCCTTTATTCTAGCAATTTAATTGCAGGCAGGAGTGAGGTACCCCTTTCCTCTATTAACTCATTGGCAGTTGGCAACAGAGTTCCCCTTTACGTCAGTCATTTTCAATTGGCGGCAGAGCCCCTCTTTACTCTAGTAATTCCTCAGATGGCAGCAGAGCCCCTCTTTACTCCAGTAATTCCTCAGATGGCAGCAGAGCCCCTCTTTACTCTAGTAATTCTTCAGATGGCAGCAGAGCCCCTCTTTACTCTAGTAATTCCTCAGATGGCAGCAGAGCCCCTCTTTACTCTAGTAATTCTTCAGATGGCAGCAGAGCCCCTCTTTACTCTAGTAATTCCTCAGATGGCAGCAGAGCCCCTCTTTACTCCAGTAATTCTTCAGATGGCGGCAGAGCCCCTCTTTACTCTAGTAATTCTTCAGATGGCGGCAGAGCCCCTCTTTACTCTAGTAATTCTTCAGATGGCAGCAGAGCCCCTCTTTACTCTAGTAATTCTTCAGATGGCGGCAGAGCCCCTCTTTACTCTAGTAATTCCTCAGATGGCAGCAGAGCCCCTCTTTACTCTAGTACTTCTTCAGATGGCGGCAGAGCCCCTCTTTACTCTAGTAATTCCTCAGATGGCGGCAGAACCCCTCTTTAGCCGATTGATTCTTAAGATGGCGGCAGAGCCCCTCTTTACTCCAGTAATTCTTCAGATGGCGGCAGAGCCCCTCTTTACGCTAGTAATTCTTCAGATGGCGGCAGAGCCCCTCTTTACTCTAGTAATTCTTCAGATGGCGGCAGAGCCCCTCTTTACTCTAGTAATTCTTCAGATGGCGGCAGAGCCCCTCTTTACTCCAGTAATTCTTCAGATGGCCGCAGAGCCCCTCTTTACTCTAGTAATTCTTCAGATGGCAGCAGAGCCCCTCTTTACTCTAGTAATTCTTCAGATGGCAGCAGAGCCCCTCTTTACTCTAGTAATTCTTCAGATGGCAGCAGAGCCCCTCTTTACTCTAGTAATTCTTCAGATGGCAGCAGAGCCCCTCTTTACTCTAGTACTTCTTCAGATGGCGGCAGAGCCCCTCTTTACTCTAGTAATTCTTCAGATGGCGGCACAGCCCCTCTTTACTCTAGTAATTCCTCAGATGGCAGCAGAGCCCCTCTTTACTCTAGTACTTCTTCAGATGGCGGCAGAGCCCCTCTTTACTCTAGTACTTCTTCAGATGGCGGCAGAGCCCCTCTTTACTCTAGTAATTCCTCAGATGGCGGCAGAGCCCCTCTTTAGCCGATTGATTCTTAAGATGGCGGCAGAGCCCCTCTTTACTCCAGTAATTCTTCAGATGGCAGCAGAGCCCCTCTTTACTCCAGTAATTCTTCAGATGGCGGCAGAGCCCCTCTTTACTGTAGTAATTCTTCAGATGGCGGCAGAGCCCCTCTTTACTCCAGTAATTCTTCAGATGGCGGCAGAGCCCCTCTTTACGCTAGTAATTCTTCAGATGGCGGCAGAGCCCCTCTTTACTCCAGTAATTCTTCAGATGGCAGCAGAGCCCCTCTTTACTGTAGTAATTCTTCAGATGGCGGCAGAGCCCCTCTTTACTCTAGTAATTCTTCAGATGGCGGCAGAGCCCCTCTTTACTCTAGTAATTCTTCAGATGGCAGCAGAGCCCCTCTTTACTCCAGTAATTCTTCAGATGGCGGCAGAGCCCCTCTTTACTGTAGTAATTCTTCAGATGGCGGCAGAGCCCCTCTTTACTGTAGTAATTCTTCAGATGCCAGCAGAGCCCCTCTTTACTCTAGTAATTCTTCAGATGGCGGCAGAGCCCCTCTTTACTGTAGTAATTCTTCAGATGGCGGCAGAGCCCCTCTTTACTCTAGTAATTCTTCAGATGGCGGCAGAGCCCCTCTTTACTGTAGTAATTCTTCAGATGGCGGCAGAGCCCCTCTTTACTGTAGTAATTCTTCAGATGGCGGCAGAGCCCCTCTTTACTGTAGTAATTCTTCAGATGGCGGCAGAGCCCCTCTTTACTCTAGTAATTCTTCAGATGGCGGCAGAGCCCCTCTTTACTCTAGTAATTCTTCAGATGGCGGCAGAGCCCCTCTTTACTGTAGTAATTCTTCAGATGGCGGCAGAGCCCCTCTTTACTCTAGTAATTCTTCAGATGGCGGCAGAGCCCCTCTTTACTCTAGTAATTCTTCAGATGGCAGCAGAGCCCCTCTTTACTCTAGTAATTCTTCAGATGGCAGCAGAGCCCCTCTTTACTCCAGTAATTCTTCAGATGGTGGCAGAGCCCCTCTTTACTCTAGTAATTCTTCAGATGGCAGCAGAGCCCCTCTTTACTCCAGTAATTCTTCAGATGGCAGCAGAGCCCCTCTTTACTCCAGTAATTCTTCAGATGGTGGCAGAGCCCCTCTTTACTCCAGTAATTCTTCAGATGACAGCAGAGCCCCTCTTTACTCCAGTAATTCTTCAGATGGCAGCAGAGCCCCTCTTTACTCCAGTAATTCTTCAGATGGTGGCAGAGCCCCTCTTTACTCTAGTAATTCTTCAGATGGCAGCAGAGCCCCTCTTTACTCTAGTAATTCTTCAGATGGCAGCAGAGCCCCTCTTTACTCTAGTAATTCTTCAGATGGCAGCAGAGCCCCTCTTTACTCCAGTAATTCTTCAGATGGTGGCAGAGCCCCTCTTTACTCTAGTAATTCTTCAGATGGCAGCAGAGCCCCTCTTTACTCTAGTAATTCTTCAGATGGCAGCAGAGCCCCTCTTTACTCTAGTAATTCCTCAGATGGCAGCAGAGCCTCTCTTTACTCTAGTAATTCCTCAGATGGCAGCAGAGCCCCTCTTTACTCTAGTAATTCCTCAGATGGCAGCAGAGCCCCTCTTTACTCTAGTAATTCCTCAGATGGCAGCAGAGCCCCTCTTTACTCTAGTAATTCCTCAGATGGCAGCAGAGCCCCTCTTTACTCTAGTAATTCCTCAGATGGCAGCAGAGCCCCTCTTTACTCTAGTAATTCCTCAGATGGCAGCAGAGCCCCTCTTTACTCCAGTAATTCTTCAGATGGTGGCAGAGCCCCTCTTTACTCTAGTAATTCTTCAGATGGCAGCAGAGCCCCTCTTTACTCTAGTAATTCCTCAGATGGCAGCAGAGCCCCTCTTTATTCTAGTAATTCTTCAGATGGCAGCAGAGCCCCTCTTTATTCTAGTAATTCTTCAGATGGCAGCAGAGCCCCTCTTTACTCCAGTAATTCTTCAGATGGCGGCAGAGCCCCTCTTTACTCTAGTAATTCTTCAGATGGCAGCAGAGCCCCTCTTTACTCCAGTAATTCTTCAGATGGCAGCAGAGCCCCTCTTTACTCTAGTAATTCTTCAGATGGCAGCAGAGCCCCTCTTTACTCCAGTAATTCTTCAGATGGCAGCAGAGCCCCTCTTTACTCCAGTAATTCTTCAGATGACAGCAGAGCCCCTCTTTACTCTAGTAATTCTTCAGATGGCAGCAGAGCCCCTCTTTACTCCAGTAATTCTTCAGATGGCAGCAGAGCCCCTCTTTACTCTAGTAATTCTTCAGATGGCAGCAGAGCCCCTCTTTACTCCAGTAATTCTTCAGATGGCAGCAGAGCCCCTCTTTACTCCAGTAATTCTTCAGATGACAGCAGAGCCCCTCTTTACTCTAGTAATTCTTCAGATGGCAGCAGAGCCCCTCTTTACTCTAGTAATTCTTCAGATGGCAGCAGAGCCCCTCTTTACTCTAGTAATTCTTCAGATGGCAGCAGAGCCCCTCTTTACTCCAGTAATTCTTCAGATGGCAGCAGAGCCCCTCTTTACTCCAGTAATTCTTCAGATGACAGCAGAGCCCTTCTTTACTCTAGTAGTTCTTCAGATGGCAGCAGAGCCCCTCTTTACTGTAGTAATTCTTCAGATGGCGGCAGAGCCCCTATTTACTCTAGTAATTCCTCAGATGGCAGCAGAGCCCCTCTTTACTCTAGTAATTCCTCAGATGGCAGCAGAGACCCTCTTTACTCTAGTAATTCCTCAGATGGCAGCAGAGACCCTCTTTACTCTAGTAATTCTTCAGATGACAGCAGAGCCCCTCTTTACTCTAGTAATTCTTCAGATGGCGGCAGAGCCCCTCTTTACTCCAGTAATTCTTCAGATGACAGCAGAGCCCCTCTTTACTCTAGTAATTCCTCAGATGGCAGCAGAGACCCTCTTTACTCTAGTAATTCTTCAGATGACAGCAGAGCCCCTCTTTACTCTAGTAATTCTTCAGATGGCGGCAGAGCCCCTCTTTACTCCAGTAATTCTTCAGATGGCGGCAGAGCCCCTCTTTACTCTAGTAATTCTTCAGATGGCGGCAGAGCCCCTCTTTACTCCAGTAATTCTTCAGATGGCAGCAGAGCCCCTCTTTACTCTAGTAGTTCTTCAGATGGCAGCAGAGCCCCTCTTTACCTTAGTAATTCCTCAGATGGCGGCAGAGCCCCTCTTTACTCTAGTAGTTCTTCAGATGGCAGCAGAGCCCCTCTTTACTCTAGTAATTCTTCAGATGGCAGCAGAGCCCCTCTTTACCTTAGTAATTCCTCAGATGGCAGCAGAGCCCCTCTTTACTCTAGTAATTCTTCAGATGGCAGCAGAGCCCCTCTTTACCTTAGTAATTCCTCAGATGGCGGCAGAGCCCCTCTTTACTCTAGTAATTCTTCAGATGGCAGCAGAGCCCCTCTTTACTCTAGTAATTCCTCAGATGGCAGCAGAGCCTCTCTTTACTCTAGTAATTCCTCAGATGGCAGCAGAGCCCCTCTTTACTCCAGTAATTCCTCAGATGGCGGCAGAGCCCCTCTTTACTCTAGTAATTCTTCAGATGGCAGCAGAGCCCCTCTTTACTCTAGTAATTCCTCAGATGGCAGCAGAGCCCCTCTTTACTCTAGTAATTCCTCAGATGGCAGCAGAGCCCCTCTTTACTCTAGTAATTCCTCAGATGGCAGCAGAGCCCCTCTTTACTCTAGTAATTCCTCAGATGGCAGCAGAGCCCCTCTTTACTCTAGTAATTCCTCAGATGGCAGCAGAGCCCCTCTTTACTCTAGTAATTCCTCAGATGGCAGCAGAGCCCCTCTTTACTCTAGTAATTCCTCAGATGGCAGCAGAGCCCCTCTTTACTCTAGTAATTCCTCAGATGGCAGCAGAGCCCCTCTTTATTCTAGTAATTCTTCAGATGGCAGCAGAGCCCCTCTTTATTCTAGTAATTCTTCAGATGGCAGCAGAGCCCCTCTTTACTCCAGTAATTCTTCAGATGGCGGCAGAGCCCCTCTTTACTCTAGTAATTCTTCAGATGGCAGCAGAGCCCCTCTTTACTCCAGTAATTCTTCAGATGGCAGCAGAGCCCCTCTTTACTCTAGTAATTCTTCAGATGGCAGCAGAGCCCCTCTTTACTCCAGTAATTCTTCAGATGGCAGCAGAGCCCCTCTTTACTCCAGTAATTCTTCAGATGACAGCAGAGCCCCTCTTTACTCTAGTAATTCTTCAGATGGCAGCAGAGCCCCTCTTTACTCCAGTAATTCTTCAGATGGCAGCAGAGCCCCTCTTTACTCTAGTAATTCTTCAGATGGCAGCAGAGCCCCTCTTTACTCCAGTAATTCTTCAGATGGCAGCAGAGCCCCTCTTTACTCCAGTAATTCTTCAGATGACAGCAGAGCCCCTCTTTACTCTAGTAATTCTTCAGATGGCAGCAGAGCCCCTCTTTACTCTAGTAATTCTTCAGATGGCAGCAGAGCCCCTCTTTACTCCAGTAATTCTTCAGATGACAGCAGAGCCCCTCTTTACTCTAGTAATTCTTCAGATGGCAGCAGAGCCCCTCTTTACCTTAGTAATTCCTCAGATGGCAGCAGAGCCCCTCTTTACTCTAGTAGTTCTTCAGATGGCAGCAGAGCCCCTCTTTACCTTAGTAATTCCTCAGATGGCAGCAGAGCCCCTCTTTACTCTAGTAATTCCTCAGATGGCAGCAGAGCCCCTCTTTACTCCAGTAATTCTTCAGATGGCAGCAGAGCCCCTCTTTACCTTAGTAATTCCTCAGATGGCAGCAGAGCCCCTCTTTACTCTAGTAATTCTTCAGATGGCGGCAGAGCCCCTCTTTACTCCAGTAATTCTTCAGATGGCGGCAGAGCCCCTCTTTACTCTAATTCTTCAGATGGCAGCAGAGCCCCTCTTTACCTTAGTAATTCCTCAGATGGCAGCAGAGCCCCTCTTTACTCCAGTAATTCTTCAGATGGCGGCAGAGCCCCTCTTTACTCCAGTAATTCTTCAGATGGCGGCAGAGCCCCTCTTTACTCTAGTAATTCTTCAGATGGCAGCAGAGCCCCTCTTTACTCTAGTAATTCTTCAGATGGCGGCAGAGCCCCTCTTTACTCCAGTAATTCTTCAGATGGCGGCAGAGCCCCTCTTTACTCTAGTAATTCCTCAGATGGCAGCAGAGCCCCTCTTTACTCTAGTAATTCCTCAGATGGCAGCAGAGCCCCTCTTTACTCTAGTAATTCTTCAGATGGCGGCAGAGCCCCTCTTTACTCCAGTAATTCTTCAGATGGCGGCAGAGCCCCTCTTTACTCTAGTAATTCTTCAGATGGCAGCAGAGCCCCTCTTTACTCCAGTAATTCTTCAGATGGCAGCAGAGCCCCTCTTTACTCTAGTAATTCTTCAGATGGCAGCAGAGCCCCTCTTTACTCTAGTAATTCTTCAGATGGCAGCAGAGCCCCTCTTTACTCTAGTAATTCTTCAGATGGCAGCAGAGCCCCTCTTTACTCTAGTAATTCTTCAGATGGCAGCAGAGCCCCTCTTTACTCCAGTAATTCTTCAGATGGCAGCAGAGCCCCTCTTTACTCCAGTAATTCTTCAGATGGCAGCAGAGCCCCTCTTTACTCCAGT
Source organism: Gastrophryne carolinensis (assembly GCA_027917425.1). Taxonomy (NCBI): domain Eukaryota; kingdom Metazoa; phylum Chordata; class Amphibia; order Anura; family Microhylidae; genus Gastrophryne; species Gastrophryne carolinensis. The sequence continues at coordinate 4,102,328 of CM051239.1, forward strand.
AATTCTTCAGATGGCAGCAGAGCCCCTCTTTACTCTAGTAATTCTTCAGATGACAGCAGAGCCCCTCTTTACTCTAGTAATTCTTCAGATGGCAGCAGAGCCCCTCTTTACTCCAGTAATTCTTCAGATGGCGGCAGAGCCCCTCTTTACTCCATTAATTCTTCAGATGGCAGCAGAGCCCCTCTTTACTCCAGTAATTCTTCAGATGGCAGCAGAGCCCCTCTTTACTCCAGTAATTCTTCAGATGACAGCAGAGCCCTTCTTTACTCTAGTAGTTCTTCAGATGGCAGCAGAGCCCCTCTTTACTGTAGTAATTCTTCAGATGGCGGCAGAGCCCCTATTTACTCTAGTAATTCCTCAGATGGCAGCAGAGCCCCTCTTTACTCCAGTAATTCTTCAGATGACAGCAGAGCCCCTCTTTACTCTAGTAATTCCTCAGATGGCAGCAGAGACCCTCTTTACTCTAGTAATTCTTCAGATGACAGCAGAGCCCCTCTTTACTCTAGTAATTCTTCAGATGGCGGCAGAGCCCCTCTTTACTCCAGTAATTCTTCAGATGGCGGCAGAGCCCCTCTTTACTCTAGTAATTCTTCAGATGGCAGCAGAGCCCCCCTTTACTCTAGTAATTCTTCAGATGGCAGCAGAGCCCCTCTTTACTCTAGTAGTTCTTCAGATGGCAGCAGAGCCCCTCTTTACCTTAGTAATTCCTCAGATGGCGGCAGAGCCCCTCTTTACTCTAGTAGTTCTTCAGATGGCAGCAGAGCCCCTCTTTACTCTAGTAATTCTTCAGATGGCAGCAGAGCCCCTCTTTACCTTAGTAATTCCTCAGATGGCAGCAGAGCCCCTCTTTACTCTAGTAATTCTTCAGATGGCAGCAGAGCCCCTCTTTACCTTAGTAATTCCTCAGATGGCAGCAGAGCCCCTCTTTACTCTAGTAATTCTTCAGATGGCAGCAGAGCCCCTCTTTACCTTAGTAATTCCTCAGATGGCGGCAGAGCCCCTCTTTACTCTAGTAATTCTTCAGATGGCAGCAGAGCCCCTCTTTACTGCAGTAATTCTTCAGATGGCGGCAGAGCCCCTCTTTACTCCAGTAATTCTTCAGATGGCAGCAGAGCCCCTCTTTAGTGGATTAATTCTTCAGATGGCAGCAGAGCCCCTCTTTACTCTAGTAATTCTTCAGATGGCAGCAGAGCCCCTCTTTACTCTAGTAATTCTTCAGATGACAGCAGAGCCCCTCTTTACTCCAGTAATTCTTCAGATGGCGGCAGAGCCCCTCTTTACTGTAGTAATTCTTCAGATGGCAGCAGAGCCCCTCTTTACCTTAGTAATTCCTCAGATGGCGGCAGAGCCCCTCTTTACTCCAGTAATTCTTCAGATGGCAGCAGAGCCCCTCTTTACCTTAGTAATTCTTCAGATGGCAGCAGAGCCCCTCTTTACCTTAGTAATTCTTCAAATGGCAGCAGAGCCCCTCTTTACCTTAGTAATTCCTCAGATGGCGGCAGAGCCCCTCTTTACTCTAGTAATTCTTCAGATGGCAGCAGAGACCCTCTTTACTCCAGTAATTCTTCAGATGGCGGCAGAGCCCCTCTTTACTCCAGTAATTCTTCAGATGGCGGCAGAGCCCCTCTTTACTCCAGTAATTCTTCAGATGGCAGCAGAGCCCCTCTTTACTCTAGTAATTCTTCAGATGGCAGCAGAGACCCTCTTTACTCCAGTAATTCTTCAGATGGCGGCAGAGCCCCTCTTTACTCCAGTAATTCTTCAGATGGCGGCAGAGCCCCTCTTTACTCCAGTAATTCTTCAGATGGCAGCAGAGCCCTTCTTTACCTTAGTAATTCCTCAGATGGCGGCAGAGCCCCTCTTTACTCTAGTAATTCTTCAGATGACAGCAGAGCCCCTCTTTACTCCAGTAATTCTTCAGATGGCGGCAGAGCCCCTCTTTACTCCAGTAATTCTTCAGATGGCAGCAGAGCCCTTCTTTACCTTAGTAATTCCTCAGATGGCGGCAGAGCCCCTCTTTACTCTAGTAATTCTTCAGATGGCGGCAGAGCCCCTCTTTACTCTAGTAATTCTTCAGATGACAGCAGAGCCCCTCTTTACTCCAGTAATTCTTCAGATGGCGGCAGAGCCCCTCTTTACTCCAGTAATTCTTCAGATGGCAGCAGAGCCCTTCTTTACCTTAGTAATTCCTCAGATGGCGGCAGAGCCCCTCTTTACTCTAGTAATTCTTCAGATGGCGGCAGAGCCCCTCTTTACTCTAGTAATTCTTCAGATGGCGGCAGAGACCCTCTTTACTCTAGTAATTCTTCAGATGACAGCAGAGCCCCTCTTTACTCTAGTAATTCCTCAGATGGCAGCAGAGCCCCTCTTTACTCTAGTAATTCCTCAGATGGCAGCAGAGCCCCTCTTTACTCTAGTAATTCCTCAGATGGCAGCAGAGCCCCTCTTTACTCTAGTAATTCCTCAGATGGCAGCAGAGCCCCTCTTTATTCTAGTAATTCTTCAGATGGCAGCAGAGCCCCTCTTTATTCTAGTAATTCTTCAGATGGCAGCAGAGCCCCTCTTTACTCCAGTAATTCTTCAGATGGCGGCAGAGCCCCTCTTTACTCTAGTAATTCTTCAGATGGCAGCAGAGCCCCTCTTTACTCCAGTAATTCTTCAGATGGCAGCAGAGCCCCTCTTTACTCTAGTAATTCTTCAGATGGCAGCAGAGCCCCTCTTTACTCCAGTAATTCTTCAGATGGCAGCAGAGCCCCTCTTTACTCCAGTAATTCTTCAGATGACAGCAGAGCCCCTCTTTACTCTAGTAATTCTTCAGATGGCAGCAGAGCCCCTCTTTACTCCAGTAATTCTTCAGATGGCAGCAGAGCCCCTCTTTACTCTAGTAATTCTTCAGATGGCAGCAGAGCCCCTCTTTACTCCAGTAATTCTTCAGATGGCAGCAGAGCCCCTCTTTACTCCAGTAATTCTTCAGATGACAGCAGAGCCCCTCTTTACTCTAGTAATTCTTCAGATGGCAGCAGAGCCCCTCTTTACTCTAGTAATTCTTCAGATGGCAGCAGAGCCCCTCTTTACTCCAGTAATTCTTCAGATGACAGCAGAGCCCCTCTTTACTCTAGTAATTCTTCAGATGGCAGCAGAGCCCCTCTTTACCTTAGTAATTCCTCAGATGGCAGCAGAGCCCCTCTTTACTCTAGTAGTTCTTCAGATGGCAGCAGAGCCCCTCTTTACCTTAGTAATTCCTCAGATGGCAGCAGAGCCCCTCTTTACTCTAGTAATTCCTCAGATGGCAGCAGAGCCCCTCTTTACTCCAGTAATTCTTCAGATGGCAGCAGAGCCCCTCTTTACCTTAGTAATTCCTCAGATGGCAGCAGAGCCCCTCTTTACTCTAGTAATTCTTCAGATGGCGGCAGAGCCCCTCTTTACTCCAGTAATTCTTCAGATGGCGGCAGAGCCCCTCTTTACTCTAATTCTTCAGATGGCAGCAGAGCCCCTCTTTACCTTAGTAATTCCTCAGATGGCAGCAGAGCCCCTCTTTACTCCAGTAATTCTTCAGATGGCGGCAGAGCCCCTCTTTACTCCAGTAATTCTTCAGATGGCGGCAGAGCCCCTCTTTACTCTAGTAATTCTTCAGATGGCAGCAGAGCCCCTCTTTACTCTAGTAATTCTTCAGATGGCGGCAGAGCCCCTCTTTACTCCAGTAATTCTTCAGATGGCGGCAGAGCCCCTCTTTACTCTAGTAATTCCTCAGATGGCAGCAGAGCCCCTCTTTACTCTAGTAATTCCTCAGATGGCAGCAGAGCCCCTCTTTACTCTAGTAATTCTTCAGATGGCGGCAGAGCCCCTCTTTACTCCAGTAATTCTTCAGATGGCGGCAGAGCCCCTCTTTACTCTAGTAATTCTTCAGATGGCAGCAGAGCCCCTCTTTACTCCAGTAATTCTTCAGATGGCAGCAGAGCCCCTCTTTACTCTAGTAATTCTTCAGATGGCAGCAGAGCCCCTCTTTACTCTAGTAATTCTTCAGATGGCAGCAGAGCCCCTCTTTACTCTAGTAATTCTTCAGATGGCAGCAGAGCCCCTCTTTACTCTAGTAATTCTTCAGATGGCAGCAGAGCCCCTCTTTACTCCAGTAATTCTTCAGATGGCAGCAGAGCCCCTCTTTACTCCAGTAATTCTTCAGATGGCAGCAGAGCCCCTCTTTACTCCAGTAATTCTTCAGATGGCAGCAGAGCCCCTCTTTACTCTAGTAATTCTTCAGATGACAGCAGAGCCCCTCTTTACTCTAGTAATTCTTCAGATGGCAGCAGAGCCCCTCTTTACTCCAGTAATTCTTCAGATGGCGGCAGAGCCCCTCTTTACTCCATTAATTCTTCAGATGGCAGCAGAGCCCCTCTTTACTCCAGTAATTCTTCAGATGGCAGCAGAGCCCCTCTTTACTCCAGTAATTCTTCAGATGACAGCAGAGCCCTTCTTTACTCTAGTAGTTCTTCAGATGGCAGCAGAGCCCCTCTTTACTGTAGTAATTCTTCAGATGGCGGCAGAGCCCCTATTTACTCTAGTAATTCCTCAGATGGCAGCAGAGCCCCTCTTTACTCCAGTAATTCTTCAGATGACAGCAGAGCCCCTCTTTACTCTAGTAATTCCTCAGATGGCAGCAGAGACCCTCTTTACTCTAGTAATTCTTCAGATGACAGCAGAGCCCCTCTTTACTCTAGTAATTCTTCAGATGGCGGCAGAGCCCCTCTTTACTCCAGTAATTCTTCAGATGGCGGCAGAGCCCCTCTTTACTCTAGTAATTCTTCAGATGGCAGCAGAGCCCCCCTTTACTCTAGTAATTCTTCAGATGGCAGCAGAGCCCCTCTTTACTCTAGTAGTTCTTCAGATGGCAGCAGAGCCCCTCTTTACCTTAGTAATTCCTCAGATGGCGGCAGAGCCCCTCTTTACTCTAGTAGTTCTTCAGATGGCAGCAGAGCCCCTCTTTACTCTAGTAATTCTTCAGATGGCAGCAGAGCCCCTCTTTACCTTAGTAATTCCTCAGATGGCAGCAGAGCCCCTCTTTACTCTAGTAATTCTTCAGATGGCAGCAGAGCCCCTCTTTACCTTAGTAATTCCTCAGATGGCAGCAGAGCCCCTCTTTACTCTAGTAATTCTTCAGATGGCAGCAGAGCCCCTCTTTACCTTAGTAATTCCTCAGATGGCGGCAGAGCCCCTCTTTACTCTAGTAATTCTTCAGATGGCAGCAGAGCCCCTCTTTACTGCAGTAATTCTTCAGATGGCGGCAGAGCCCCTCTTTACTCCAGTAATTCTTCAGATGGCAGCAGAGCCCCTCTTTAGTGGATTAATTCTTCAGATGGCAGCAGAGCCCCTCTTTACTCTAGTAATTCTTCAGATGGCAGCAGAGCCCCTCTTTACTCTAGTAATTCTTCAGATGACAGCAGAGCCCCTCTTTACTCCAGTAATTCTTCAGATGGCGGCAGAGCCCCTCTTTACTGTAGTAATTCTTCAGATGGCAGCAGAGCCCCTCTTTACCTTAGTAATTCCTCAGATGGCGGCAGAGCCCCTCTTTACTCCAGTAATTCTTCAGATGGCAGCAGAGCCCCTCTTTACCTTAGTAATTCTTCAGATGGCAGCAGAGCCCCTCTTTACCTTAGTAATTCTTCAAATGGCAGCAGAGCCCCTCTTTACCTTAGTAATTCCTCAGATGGCGGCAGAGCCCCTCTTTACTCTAGTAATTCTTCAGATGGCAGCAGAGACCCTCTTTACTCCAGTAATTCTTCAGATGGCGGCAGAGCCCCTCTTTACTCCAGTAATTCTTCAGATGGCGGCAGAGCCCCTCTTTACTCCAGTAATTCTTCAGATGGCAGCAGAGCCCCTCTTTACTCTAGTAATTCTTCAGATGGCAGCAGAGACCCTCTTTACTCCAGTAATTCTTCAGATGGCGGCAGAGCCCCTCTTTACTCCAGTAATTCTTCAGATGGCGGCAGAGCCCCTCTTTACTCCAGTAATTCTTCAGATGGCAGCAGAGCCCTTCTTTACCTTAGTAATTCCTCAGATGGCGGCAGAGCCCCTCTTTACTCTAGTAATTCTTCAGATGACAGCAGAGCCCCTCTTTACTCCAGTAATTCTTCAGATGGCGGCAGAGCCCCTCTTTACTCCAGTAATTCTTCAGATGGCAGCAGAGCCCTTCTTTACCTTAGTAATTCCTCAGATGGCGGCAGAGCCCCTCTTTACTCTAGTAATTCTTCAGATGGCGGCAGAGCCCCTCTTTACTCTAGTAATTCTTCAGATGACAGCAGAGCCCCTCTTTACTCCAGTAATTCTTCAGATGGCGGCAGAGCCCCTCTTTACTCCAGTAATTCTTCAGATGGCAGCAGAGCCCTTCTTTACCTTAGTAATTCCTCAGATGGCGGCAGAGCCCCTCTTTACTCTAGTAATTCTTCAGATGGCGGCAGAGCCCCTCTTTACTCTAGTAATTCTTCAGATGGCGGCAGAGACCCTCTTTACTCTAGTAATTCTTCAGATGACAGCAGAGCCCCTCTTTACTCTAGTAGTTCTTCAGATGACGGCAGAGCCCCTCTTTACTCCAGTAATTCCTCAGATGGCAGCAGAGCCCCTCTTTACTGTAGTAATTCTTCAGATGGCAGCAGAGCCCCTCTTTACCTTAGTAATTCCTCAGATGGCGGCAGAGCCCCTCTTTATTCTAGTAATTCTTCAGATGGCGGCAGAGCCCCTCTTTACTCTAGTAGTTCTTCAGATGGCGGCAGAGCCCCTCTTTACTCCAGTAATTCTTCAGTTGGCGGCAGAGCCCCTCTTTACTCCAGTAATTCTTCAGATGGCGGCAGAGCCCCTCTTTACTCCAGTAATTCTTCAGATGGCAGCAGAGCCCTTCTTTACCTTAGTAATTCCTCAGATGGCGGCAGAGCCCCTCTTTACTCTAGTAATTCTTCAGATGGCGGCAGAGCCCCTCTTTACTCTAGTAATTCTTCAGATGGCGGCAGAGACCCTCTTTACTCTAGTAATTCTTCAGATGACAGCAGAGCCCCTCTTTACTGTAGTAATTCTTCAGATGGCGGCAGAGCCCCTCTTTACTCTAGTAATTCTTCAGATGGCGGCAGAGCCCCTCTTTACTCTAGTAATTCTTCAGATGGCAGCAGAGCCCCCCTTTACTCTAGTAGTTCTTCAGATGGCGGCAGAGCCCCTCTTTACTCCAGTAATTCCTCAGATGGCAGCAGAGCCCCTCTTTACTGTAGTAATTCTTCAGATGGCAGCAGAGCCCCTCTTTACCTTAGTAATTCCTCAGATGGCGGCAGAGCCCCTCTTTATTCTAGTAATTCTTCAGATGGCGGCAGAGCCCCTCTTTACTCTAGTAGTTCTTCAGATGGCGGCAGAGCCCCTCTTTACTCCAGTAATTCTTCAGTTGGCGGCAGAGCCCCTCTTTACTGTAGTAATTCTTCAGATGGCAGCAGAGCCCCTCTTTACCTTAGTAATTCTTCAGATGGCAGCAGAGCCCCTCTTTACTCTAGTAGTTCTTCAGATGGCAGCAGAGCCCCTCTTTACTCTAGTAATTCCTCAGATGGCGGCAGAGCCCCTCTTTACTCTAGTAATTCTTCAGATGGCAGCAGAGCCCCTCTTTACCTTAGTAATTCCTCAGATGGCAGCAGAGCCCCTCTTTACTCTAGTAATTCTTCAGATGGCGGCAGAGCCCCTCTTTACTCCAGTAACTCTTCAGATGGCGGCAGAGCCCCTCTTTACTCCAGTAATTCTTCAGATGGCAGCAGAGCCCCTCTTTACTCTAGTAATTCCTCAGATGGCAGCAGAGCCCCTCTTTACTCTAGTAATTCTTCAGATGGCAGCAGAGCCCCTCTTTACTCTAGTAATTCTTCAGATGGCAGCAGAGCCCCTCTTTACTCTAGTAATTCTTCAGATGGCAGCAGAGCCCCTCTTTACTCCAGTAACTCTTCAGATGGCGGCAGAGCCCCTCTTTACTCCAGTAATTCTTCAGATGGCAGCAGAGCCCCTCTTTACTCTAGTAATTCCTCAGATGGCAGCAGAGCCCCTCTTTACTCTAGTAATTCTTCAGATGGCAGCAGAGCCCCTCTTTACTCTAGTAATTCTTCAGATGGCAGCAGAGCCCCTCTTTACTCTAGTAATTCTTCAGATGGCGGCAGAGCCCCTCTTTACTCCAGTAATTCTTCAGATGGCGGCAGAGCCCCTCTTTACTCTAATTCTTCAGATGGCAGCAGAGCCCCTCTTTACCTTAGTAATTCCTCAGATGGCAGCAGAGCCCCTCTTTACTCCAGTAATTCTTCAGATGGCGGCAGAGCCCCTCTTTACTCCAGTAATTCTTCAGATGGCGGCAGAGCCCCTCTTTACTCTAGTAATTCTTCAGATGGCAGCAGAGCCCCTCTTTACTCTAGTAATTCTTCAGATGGCGGCAGAGCCCCTCTTTACTCCAGTAATTCTTCAGATGGCGGCAGAGCCCCTCTTTACTCTAGTAATTCCTCAGATGGCAGCAGAGCCCCTCTTTACTCTAGTAATTCCTCAGATGGCAGCAGAGCCCCTCTTTACTCTAGTAATTCTTCAGATGGCGGCAGAGCCCCTCTTTACTCCAGTAATTCTTCAGATGGCGGCAGAGCCCCTCTTTACTCTAGTAATTCTTCAGATGGCAGCAGAGCCCCTCTTTACTCCAGTAATTCTTCAGATGGCAGCAGAGCCCCTCTTTACTCTAGTAATTCTTCAGATGGCAGCAGAGCCCCTCTTTACTCTAGTAATTCTTCAGATGGCAGCAGAGACCCTCTTTACTCTAGTAATTCTTCAGATGGCAGCAGAGCCCCTCTTTACTCTAGTAATTCTTCAGATGGCAGCAGAGCCCCTCTTTACTCCAGTAATTCTTCAGATGGCAGCAGAGCCCCTCTTTACTCCAGTAATTCTTCAGATGGCAGCAGAGCCCCTCTTTACTCCAGTAATTCTTCAGATGGCAGCAGAGCCCCTCTTTACTCTAGTAATTCTTCAGATGGCAGCAGAGCCCCTCTTTACTCCAGTAATTCTTCAGATGGCGGCAGAGCCCCTCTTTACTCCATTAATTCTTCAGATGGCAGCAGAGCCCCTCTTTACTCCAGTAATTCTTCAGATGGCAGCAGAGCCCCTCTTTACTCCAGTAATTCTTCAGATGACAGCAGAGCCCTTCTTTACTCTAGTAGTTCTTCAGATGGCAGCAGAGCCCCTCTTTACTGTAGTAATTCTTCAGATGGCGGCAGAGCCCCTATTTACTCTAGTAATTCCTCAGATGGCAGCAGAGCCCCTCTTTACTCCAGTAATTCTTCAGATGACAGCAGAGCCCCTCTTTACTCTAGTAATTCCTCAGATGGCAGCAGAGACCCTCTTTACTCTAGTAATTCTTCAGATGACAGCAGAGCCCCTCTTTACTCTAGTAATTCTTCAGATGGCGGCAGAGCCCCTCTTTACTCCAGTAATTCTTCAGATGGCGGCAGAGCCCCTCTTTACTCTAGTAATTCTTCAGATGGCAGCAGAGCCCCCCTTTACTCTAGTAATTCTTCAGATGGCAGCAGAGCCCCTCTTTACTCTAGTAGTTCTTCAGATGGCAGCAGAGCCCCTCTTTACCTTAGTAATTCCTCAGATGGCGGCAGAGCCCCTCTTTACTCTAGTAGTTCTTCAGATGGCAGCAGAGCCCCTCTTTACTCTAGTAATTCTTCAGATGGCAGCAGAGCCCCTCTTTACCTTAGTAATTCCTCAGATGGCAGCAGAGCCCCTCTTTACTCTAGTAATTCTTCAGATGGCAGCAGAGCCCCTCTTTACCTTAGTAATTCCTCAGATGGCGGCAGAGCCCCTCTTTACTCTAGTAATTCTTCAGATGGCAGCAGAGCCCCTCTTTACTGCAGTAATTCTTCAGATGGCGGCAGAGCCCCTCTTTACTCCAGTAATTCTTCAGATGGCAGCAGAGCCCCTCTTTAGTGGATTAATTCTTCAGATGGCAGCAGAGCCCCTCTTTACTCTAGTAATTCTTCAGATGGCAGCAGAGCCCCTCTTTACTCTAGTAATTCTTCAGATGACAGCAGAGCCCCTCTTTACTCCAGTAATTCTTCAGATGGCGGCAGAGCCCCTCTTTACTGTAGTAATTCTTCAGATGGCAGCAGAGCCCCTCTTTACCTTAGTAATTCCTCAGATGGCGGCAGAGCCCCTCTTTACTCCAGTAATTCTTCAGATGGCAGCAGAGCCCCTCTTTACCTTAGTAATTCTTCAGATGGCAGCAGAGCCCCTCTTTACCTTAGTAATTCTTCAGATGGCAGCAGAGCCCCTCTTTACCTTAGTAATTCTTCAAATGGCAGCAGAGCCCCTCTTTACCTTAGTAATTCTTCAGATGGCAGCAGAGACCCTCTTTACTCCAGTAATTCTTCAGATGGCGGCAGAGCCCCTCTTTACTCCAGTAATTCTTCAGATGGCGGCAGAGCCCCTCTTTACTCCAGTAATTCTTCAGATGGCAGCAGAGCCCCTCTTTACTCTAGTAATTCTTCAGATGGCAGCAGAGACCCTCTTTACTCCAGTAATTCTTCAGATGGCGGCAGAGCCCCTCTTTACTCCAGTAATTCTTCAGATGGCGGCAGAGCCCCTCTTTACTCTAGTAATTCTTCAGATGGCAGCAGAGACCCTCTTTACTCCAGTAATTCTTCAGATGGCAGCAGAGACCCTCTTTACTCCAGTAATTCTTCAGATGGCAGCAGAGCCCCTCTTTACTCCAGTAATTCTTCAGATGGCAGCAGAGCCCTTCTTTACCTTAGTAATTCCTCAGATGGCGGCAGAGCCCCTCTTTACTCTAGTAATTCTTCAGATGACAGCAGAGCCCCTCTTTACTCCAGTAATTCTTCAGATGGCGGCAGAGCCCCTCTTTACTCCAGTAATTCTTCAGATGGCAGCAGAGCCCTTCTTTACCTTAGTAATTCCTCAGATGGCGGCAGAGCCCCTCTTTACTCTAGTAATTCTTCAGATGGCGGCAGAGCCCCTCTTTACTCTAGTAATTCTTCAGATGACAGCAGAGCCCCTCTTTACTCCAGTAATTCTTCAGATGGCGGCAGAGCCCCTCTTTACTCCAGTAATTCTTCAGATGGCAGCAGAGCCCTTCTTTACCTTAGTAATTCCTCAGATGGCGGCAGAGCCCCTCTTTACTCTAGTAATTCTTCAGATGGCGGCAGAGCCCCTCTTTACTCTAGTAATTCTTCAGATGGCGGCAGAGACCCTCTTTACTCTAGTAATTCTTCAGATGACAGCAGAGCCCCTCTTTACTCTAGTAGTTCTTCAGATGACGGCAGAGCCCCTCTTTACTCCAGTAATTCCTCAGATGGCAGCAGAGCCCCTCTTTACTGTAGTAATTCTTCAGATGGCAGCAGAGCCCCTCTTTACCTTAGTAATTCCTCAGATGGCGGCAGAGCCCCTCTTTATTCTAGTAATTCTTCAGATGGCGGCAGAGCCCCTCTTTACTCTAGTAGTTCTTCAGATGGCGGCAGAGCCCCTCTTTACTCCAGTAATTCTTCAGTTGGCGGCAGAGCCCCTCTTTACTCCAGTAATTCTTCAGATGGCGGCAGAGCCCCTCTTTACTCCAGTAATTCTTCAGATGGCAGCAGAGCCCCTCTTTACTCCAGTAATTCTTCAGATGGCGGCAGAGCCCCTCTTTACTCTAGTAATTCTTCAGATGGCGGCAGAGCCCCTCTTTACTCTAGTAATTCTTCAGATGGCAGCAGAGCCCCCCTTTACTCTAGTAGTTCTTCAGATGGCGGCAGAGCCCCTCTTTACTGTAGTAATTCTTCAGATGGCGGCAGAGCCCCTCTTTACTGTAGTAATTCTTCAGATGACAGCAGAGCCCCTCTTTACTGTAGTAATTCTTCAGATGGCGGCAGAGCCCCTCTTTACTCTAGTAATTCTTCAGATGGCGGCAGAGCCCCTCTTTACTCTAGTAATTCTTCAGATGGCAGCAGAGCCCCCCTTTACTCTAGTAGTTCTTCAGATGGCGGCAGAGCCCCTCTTTACTCCAGTAATTCCTCAGATGGCAGCAGAGCCCCTCTTTACTGTAGTAATTCTTCAGATGGCAGCAGAGCCCCTCTTTACCTTAGTAATTCCTCAGATGGCGGCAGAGCCCCTCTTTATTCTAGTAATTCTTCAGATGGCGGCAGAGCCCCTCTTTACTCTAGTAGTTCTTCAGATGGCGGCAGAGCCCCTCTTTACTCCAGTAATTCTTCAGTTGGCGGCAGAGCCCCTCTTTACTGTAGTAATTCTTCAGATGGCAGCAGAGCCCCTCTTTACCTTAGTAATTCTTCAGATGGCAGCAGAGCCCCTCTTTACTCTAGTAGTTCTTCAGATGGCGGCAGAGCCCCTCTTTACTCCAGTAATTCCTCAGATGGCAGCAGAGCCCCCCTTTACTCTAGTAATTCCTCAGATGGCGGCAGAGCCCCTCTTTACTCTAGTAATTCCTCAGATGGCAGCAGAGCCCCTCTTTACTCTAGTAATTCCTCAGATGGCGGCAGAGCCCCTCTTTACTCTAGTAATTCTTCAGATGGCGGCAGAGCCCCTCTTTACTCTAGTAATTCCTCAGATGGCAGCAGAGCCCCTCTTTACTCCAGTAATTCCTCAGATGGCAGCAGAGCCCCTCTTTACTCTAGTAATTCCTCAGATGGCGGCAGAGCCCCTCTTTACTCTAGTAATTCTTCAGATGGCAGCAGAGCCCCTCTTTACCTTAGTAATTCCTCAGATGGCAGCAGAGCCCCTCTTTACTCTAGTAATTCTTCAGATGGCGGCAGAGCCCCTCTTTACTCCAGTAACTCTTCAGATGGCGGCAGAGCCCCTCTTTACTCCAGTAATTCTTCAGATGGCAGCAGAGCCCCTCTTTACTCTAGTAATTCCTCAGATGGCAGCAGAGCCCCTCTTTACTCTAGTAATTCTTCAGATGGCAGCAGAGCCCCTCTTTACTCTAGTAATTCTTCAGATGGCAGCAGAGCCCCTCTTTACTCTAGTAATTCTTCAGATGGCAGCAGAGCCCCTCTTTACTCCAGTAACTCTTCAGATGGCGGCAGAGCCCCTCTTTACTCCAGTAATTCTTCAGATGGCAGCAGAGCCCCTCTTTACTCTAGTAATTCCTCAGATGGCAGCAGAGCCCCTCTTTACTCTAGTAATTCTTCAGATGGCGGCAGAGCCCCTCTTTACTCTAGTAATTCTTCAGATGGCGGCACAGCCCCTCTTTACTCTAGTAATTCCTCAGATGGCAGCAGAGCCCCTCTTTACTCTAGTACTTCTTCAGATGGCGGCAGAGCCCCTCTTTACTCTAGTACTTCTTCAGATGGCGGCAGAGCCCCTCTTTACTCTAGTAATTCCTCAGATGGCGGCAGAGCCCCTCTTTAGCCGATTGATTCTTAAGATGGCGGCAGAGCCCCTCTTTACTCCAGTAATTCTTCAGATGGCAGCAGAGCCCCTCTTTACTCCAGTAATTCTTCAGATGGCGGCAGAGCCCCTCTTTACTGTAGTAATTCTTCAGATGGCGGCAGAGCCCCTCTTTACTCCAGTAATTCTTCAGATGGCGGCAGAGCCCCTCTTTACGCTAGTAATTCTTCAGATGGCGGCAGAGCCCCTCTTTACTCCAGTAATTCTTCAGATGGCAGCAGAGCCCCTCTTTACTGTAGTAATTCTTCAGATGGCGGCAGAGCCCCTCTTTACTCTAGTAATTCTTCAGATGGCGGCAGAGCCCCTCTTTACTCTAGTAATTCTTCAGATGGCAGCAGAGCCCCTCTTTACTCTAGTAATTCTTCAGATGGCAGCAGAGCCCCTCTTTACTGTAGTAATTCTTCAGATGGCGGCAGAGCCCCTCTTTACTCCAGTAATTCTTCAGATGGCAGCAGAGCCCCTCTTTACTCCAGTAATTCTTCAGATGGCAGCAGAGCCCCTCTTTACTGTAGTAATTCTTCAGATGGCGGCAGAGCCCCTCTTTACTCTAGTAATTCTTCAGATGGCGGCAGAGCCCCTCTTTACTCTAGTAATTCTTCAGATGGCAGCAGAGCCCCTCTTTACTCTAGTAATTCTTCAGATCGCAGCAGAGCCCCTCTTTACTCTAGTAATTCTTCAGATGGCGGCAGAGCCCCTCTTTACTCTAGTAATTCTTCAGATGGCAGCAGAGCCCCTCTTTACTCTAGTAATTCTTCAGATGGCAGCAGAGCCCCTCTTTACTGTAGTAATTCTTCAGATGGCGGCAGAGCCCCTCTTTACTCTAGTAATTCTTCAGATGGCGGCAGAGCCCCTCTTTACTCTAGTAATTCTTCAGATGGCAGCAGAGCCCCTCTTTACTCTAGTAATTCTTCAGATCGCAGCAGAGCCCCTCTTTACTCTAGTAATTCTTCAGATGGCGGCAGAGCCCCTCTTTACTCTAGTAATTCTTCAGATGGCAGCAGAGCCCCTCTTTACTCTAGTAATTCTTCAGATGGCGGCAGAGCCCCTCTTTACTCTAGTAATTCTTCAGATGGCGGCAGAGCCCCTCTTTACTCTAGTAATTCTTCAGATGGCAGCAGAGCCCCTCTTTACTCTAGTAATTCTTCAGATCGCAGCAGAGCCCCTCTTTACTCTAGTAATTCTTCAGATGGCGGCAGAGCCCCTCTTTACTCTAGTAATTCTTCAGATGGCAGCAGAGCCCCTCTTTACTCCAGTAATTCTTCAGATGGCAGCAGAGCCCCTCTTTACTGTAGTAATTCTTCAGATGGCGGCAGAGCCCCTCTTTACTCTAGTAATTCTTCAGATGGCGGCAGAGCCCCTCTTTACTGTAGTAATTCTTCAGATGGCGGCAGAGCCCCTATTTACTCTAGTAATTCCTCAGATGGCAGCAGAGCCCCTCTTTACTCCAGTAATTCTTCAGATGACAGCAGAGCCCCTCTTTACTCTAGTAATTCCTCAGATGGCAGCAGAGACCCTCTTTACTCTAGTAATTCTTCAGATGACAGCAGAGCCCCTCTTTACTCTAGTAATTCTTCAGATGGCGGCAGAGCCCCTCTTTACTCCAGTAATTCTTCAGATGGCGGCAGAGCCCCTCTTTACTCTAGTAATTCTTCAGATGGCAGCAGAGCCCCCCTTTACTCTAGTAATTCTTCAGATGGCAGCAGAGCCCCTCTTTACTCTAGTAGTTCTTCAGATGGCAGCAGAGCCCCTCTTTACCTTAGTAATTCCTCAGATGGCGGCAGAGCCCCTCTTTACTCTAGTAGTTCTTCAGATGGCAGCAGAGCCCCTCTTTACTCTAGTAATTCTTCAGATGGCAGCAGAGCCCCTCTTTACCTTAGTAATTCCTCAGATGGCAGCAGAGCCCCTCTTTACTCTAGTAATTCTTCAGATGGCAGCAGAGCCCCTCTTTACTGTAGTAATTCTTCAGATGGCGGCAGAGCCCCTCTTTACTCTAGTAATTCTTC
Organism: Gastrophryne carolinensis; assembly: GCA_027917425.1. Taxonomy (NCBI): domain Eukaryota; kingdom Metazoa; phylum Chordata; class Amphibia; order Anura; family Microhylidae; genus Gastrophryne; species Gastrophryne carolinensis. Next base: position 4,117,774 of record CM051239.1, read on the forward strand.
AGATGGCGGCAGAGCCCCTCTTTACTCTAGTAATTCTTCAGATGGCAGCAGAGCCCCTCTTTACTCTAGTAATTCTTCAGATCGCAGCAGAGCCCCTCTTTACTCTAGTAATTCTTCAGATGGCGGCAGAGCCCCTCTTTACTCTAGTAATTCTTCAGATGGCAGCAGAGCCCCTCTTTACTCTAGTAATTCTTCAGATGGCGGCAGAGCCCCTCTTTACTCTAGTAATTCTTCAGATGGCGGCAGAGCCCCTCTTTACTCTAGTAATTCTTCAGATGGCAGCAGAGCCCCTCTTTACTCTAGTAATTCTTCAGATCGCAGCAGAGCCCCTCTTTACTCTAGTAATTCTTCAGATGGCGGCAGAGCCCCTCTTTACTCTAGTAATTCTTCAGATGGCAGCAGAGCCCCTCTTTACTCCAGTAATTCTTCAGATGGCAGCAGAGCCCCTCTTTACTGTAGTAATTCTTCAGATGGCGGCAGAGCCCCTCTTTACTCTAGTAATTCTTCAGATGGCGGCAGAGCCCCTCTTTACTGTAGTAATTCTTCAGATGGCGGCAGAGCCCCTCTTTACTGTAGTAATTCTTCAGATGGCGGCAGAGCCCCTCTTTACTGTAGTAATTCTTCAGATGGCGGCAGAGCCCCTCTTTACTGTAGTAATTCTTCAGATGGCGGCAGAGCCCCTCTTTACTCTAGTAATTCTTCAGATGGCGGCAGAGCCCCTCTTTACTCTAGTAATTCTTCAGATGGCGGCAGAGCCCCTCTTTACTGTAGTAATTCTTCAGATGGCGGCAGAGCCCCTCTTTACTCTAGTAATTCTTCAGATGGCGGCAGAGCCCCTCTTTACTCTAGTAATTCTTCAGATGGCAGCAGAGCCCCTCTTTCCTCTAGTAATTCTTCAGATGGCAGCAGAGCCCCTCTTTACTCTAGTAACTCTTCAGATGGCAGCAGAGCCCCTCTTTACTCTAGTAATTCTTCAGATGGCAGCAGAGCCCCTCTTTACTCCAGTAATTCTTCAGATGGCGGCAGAGCCCCTCTTTACTGTAGTAATTCTTCAGATGGCGGCAGAGCCCCTCTTTACTGTAGTAATTCTTCAGATGCCAGCAGAGCCCCTCTTTACTCTAGTAATTCTTCAGATGGCGGCAGAGCCCCTCTTTACTGTAGTAATTCTTCAGATGGCGGCAGAGCCCCTCTTTACTCTAGTAATTCTTCAGATGGCGGCAGAGCCCCTCTTTACTGTAGTAATTCTTCAGATGGCGGCAGAGCCCCTCTTTACTGTAGTAATTCTTCAGATGGCGGCAGAGCCCCTCTTTACTGTAGTAATTCTTCAGATGGCGGCAGAGCCCCTCTTTACTCTAGTAATTCTTCAGATGGCGGCAGAGCCCCTCTTTACTCTAGTAATTCTTCAGATGGCGGCAGAGCCCCTCTTTACTCTAGTAATTCTTCAGATGGCGGCAGAGCCCCTCTTTACTCTAGTAATTCTTCAGATGGCGGCAGAGCCCCTCTTTACTCTAGTAATTCTTCAGATGGCAGCAGAGCCCCTCTTTACTCTAGTAATTCTTCAGATGGCAGCAGAGCCCCTCTTTACTCCAGTAATTCTTCAGATGACAGCAGAGCCCCTCTTTACTCCAGTAATTCTTCAGATGGTGGCAGAGCCCCTCTTTACTCTAGTAATTCTTCAGATGGCAGCAGAGCCCCTCTTTACTCTAGTAATTCTTCAGATGGCAGCAGAGCCCCTCTTTACTCTAGTAATTCTTCAGATGGCAGCAGAGCCCCTCTTTACTCCAGTAATTCTTCAGATGGTGGCAGAGCCCCTCTTTACTCTAGTAATTCTTCAGATGGCAGCAGAGCCCCTCTTTACTCTAGTAATTCTTCAGATGGCAGCAGAGCCCCTCTTTACTCTAGTAATTCCTCAGATGGCAGCAGAGCCTCTCTTTACTCTAGTAATTCCTCAGATGGCAGCAGAGCCCCTCTTTACTCTAGTAATTCCTCAGATGGCAGCAGAGCCCCTCTTTACTCTAGTAATTCCTCAGATGGCAGCAGAGCCCCTCTTTACTCTAGTAATTCCTCAGATGGCAGCAGAGCCCCTCTTTACTCTAGTAATTCCTCAGATGGCAGCAGAGCCCCTCTTTACTCTAGTAATTCCTCAGATGGCAGCAGAGCCCCTCTTTACTCTAGTAATTCCTCAGATGGCAGCAGAGCCCCTCTTTACTCTAGTAATTCCTCAGATGGCAGCAGAGCCCCTCTTTATTCTAGTAATTCTTCAGATGGCAGCAGAGCCCCTCTTTATTCTAGTAATTCTTCAGATGGCAGCAGAGCCCCTCTTTACTCCAGTAATTCTTCAGATGGCGGCAGAGCCCCTCTTTACTCTAGTAATTCTTCAGATGGCAGCAGAGCCCCTCTTTACTCCAGTAATTCTTCAGATGGCAGCAGAGCCCCTCTTTACTCTAGTAATTCTTCAGATGGCAGCAGAGCCCCTCTTTACTCCAGTAATTCTTCAGATGGCAGCAGAGCCCCTCTTTACTCCAGTAATTCTTCAGATGACAGCAGAGCCCCTCTTTACTCTAGTAATTCTTCAGATGGCAGCAGAGCCCCTCTTTACTCCAGTAATTCTTCAGATGGCAGCAGAGCCCCTCTTTACTCTAGTAATTCTTCAGATGGCAGCAGAGCCCCTCTTTACTCCAGTAATTCTTCAGATGGCAGCAGAGCCCCTCTTTACTCCAGTAATTCTTCAGATGACAGCAGAGCCCCTCTTTACTCTAGTAATTCTTCAGATGGCAGCAGAGCCCCTCTTTACTCTAGTAATTCTTCAGATGGCAGCAGAGCCCCTCTTTACTCTAGTAATTCTTCAGATGGCAGCAGAGCCCCTCTTTACTCCAGTAATTCTTCAGATGGCAGCAGAGCCCCTCTTTACTCCAGTAGTTCTTCAGATGGCAGCAGAGCCCCTCTTTACTGTAGTAATTCTTCAGATGGCGGCAGAGCCCCTATTTACTCTAGTAATTCCTCAGATGGCAGCAGAGCCCCTCTTTACTCTAGTAATTCCTCAGATGGCAGCAGAGACCCTCTTTACTCTAGTAATTCTTCAGATGACAGCAGAGCCCCTCTTTACTCTAGTAATTCCTCAGATGGCAGCAGAGACCCTCTTTACTCTAGTAATTCCTCAGATGGCAGCAGAGCCCCTCTTTACTCTAGTAATTCTTCAGATGGCGGCAGAGCCCCTCTTTACTCCAGTAATTCTTCAGATGGCGGCAGAGCCCCTCTTTACTCTAGTAATTCTTCAGATGGCGGCAGAGCCCCCCTTTACTCTAGTAATTCTTCAGATGGCAGCAGAGCCCCTCTTTACTCTAGTAGTTCTTCAGATGGCAGCAGAGCCCCTCTTTACCTTAGTAATTCCTCAGATGGCGGCAGAGCCCCTCTTTACTCTAGTAGTTCTTCAGATGGCAGCAGAGCCCCTCTTTACTCTAGTAATTCTTCAGATGGCAGCAGAGCCCCTCTTTACCTTAGTAATTCCTCAGATGGCAGCAGAGCCCCTCTTTACTCTAGTAATTCTTCAGATGGCAGCAGAGCCCCTCTTTACCTTAGTAATTCCTCAGATGGCGGCAGAGCCCCTCTTTACTCTAGTAATTCTTCAGATGGCAGCAGAGCCCCTCTTTACTCTAGTAATTCCTCAGATGGCAGCAGAGCCCCTCTTTACTCTAGTAATTCCTCAGATGGCAGCAGAGCCCCTCTTTACTCTAGTAATTCCTCAGATGGCAGCAGAGCCCCTCTTTACTCTAGTAATTCCTCAGATGGCAGCAGAGCCCCTCTTTACTCTAGTAATTCCTCAGATGGCAGCAGAGCCCCTCTTTACTCTAGTAATTCCTCAGATGGCAGCAGAGCCCCTCTTTACTCTAGTAATTCCTCAGATGGCAGCAGAGCCCCTCTTTATTCTAGTAATTCTTCAGATGGCAGCAGAGCCCCTCTTTATTCTAGTAATTCTTCAGATGGCAGCAGAGCCCCTCTTTACTCTAGTAATTCTTCAGATGGCAGCAGAGCCCCTCTTTACTCCAGTAATTCTTCAGATGGCAGCAGAGCCCCTCTTTACTCTAGTAATTCTTCAGATGGCAGCAGAGCCCCTCTTTACTCCAGTAATTCTTCAGATGGCAGCAGAGCCCCTCTTTACTCCAGTAATTCTTCAGATGACAGCAGAGCCCCTCTTTACTCTAGTAATTCTTCAGATGGCAGCAGAGCCCCTCTTTACTCCAGTAATTCTTCAGATGGCAGCAGAGCCCCTCTTTACTCTAGTAATTCTTCAGATGGCAGCAGAGCCCCTCTTTACTCCAGTAATTCTTCAGATGGCAGCAGAGCCCCTCTTTACTCCAGTAATTCTTCAGATGACAGCAGAGCCCCTCTTTACTCTAGTAATTCTTCAGATGGCAGCAGAGCCCCTCTTTACTCTAGTAATTCTTCAGATGGCAGCAGAGCCCCTCTTTACTCCAGTAATTCTTCAGATGACAGCAGAGCCCCTCTTTACTCTAGTAATTCTTCAGATGGCAGCAGAGCCCCTCTTTACCTTAGTAATTCCTCAGATGGCAGCAGAGCCCCTCTTTACTCTAGTAATTCTTCAGATGGCAGCAGAGCCCCTCTTTACCTTAGTAATTCCTCAGATGGCAGCAGAGCCCCTCTTTACTCTAGTAATTCCTCAGATGGCAGCAGAGCCCCTCTTTACTCCAGTAATTCTTCAGATGGCAGCAGAGCCCCTCTTTACCTTAGTAATTCCTCAGATGGCAGCAGAGCCCCTCTTTACTCTAGTAATTCTTCAGATGGCGGCAGAGCCCCTCTTTACTCCAGTAATTCTTCAGATGGCGGCAGAGCCCCTCTTTACTCTAATTCTTCAGATGGCAGCAGAGCCCCTCTTTACCTTAGTAATTCCTCAGATGGCAGCAGAGCCCCTCTTTACTCCAGTAATTCTTCAGATGGCGGCAGAGCCCCTCTTTACTCTAGTAATTCTTCAGATGGCGGCAGAGCCCCTCTTTACTCCAGTAATTCTTCAGATGGCGGCAGAGCCCCTCTTTACTCTAGTAATTCCTCAGATGGCAGCAGAGCCCCTCTTTACTCTAGTAATTCCTCAGATGGCAGCAGAGCCCCTCTTTACTCTAGTAATTCTTCAGATGGCGGCAGAGCCCCTCTTTACTCCAGTAATTCTTCAGATGGCGGCAGAGCCCCTCTTTACTCTAGTAATTCTTCAGATGGCAGCAGAGCCCCTCTTTACTCCAGTAATTCTTCAGATGGCAGCAGAGCCCCTCTTTACTCTAGTAATTCTTCAGATGGCAGCAGAGCCCCTCTTTACTCTAGTAATTCTTCAGATGGCAGCAGAGCCCCTCTTTACTCTAGTAATTCTTCAGATGGCAGCAGAGCCCCTCTTTACTCTAGTAATTCTTCAGATGGCAGCAGAGCCCCTCTTTACTCCAGTAATTCTTCAGATGGCAGCAGAGCCCCTCTTTACTCCAGTAATTCTTCAGATGGCAGCAGAGCCCCTCTTTACTCCAGTAATTCTTCAGATGGCAGCAGAGCCCCTCTTTACTCTAGTAATTCTTCAGATGACAGCAGAGCCCCTCTTTACTCTAGTAATTCTTCAGATGGCAGCAGAGCCCCTCTTTACTCCAGTAATTCTTCAGATGGCGGCAGAGCCCCTCTTTACTCCATTAATTCTTCAGATGGCAGCAGAGCCCCTCTTTACTCCAGTAATTCTTCAGATGGCAGCAGAGCCCCTCTTTACTCCAGTAATTCTTCAGATGACAGCAGAGCCCTTCTTTACTCTAGTAGTTCTTCAGATGGCAGCAGAGCCCCTCTTTACTGTAGTAATTCTTCAGATGGCGGCAGAGCCCCTATTTACTCTAGTAATTCCTCAGATGGCAGCAGAGCCCCTCTTTACTCCAGTAATTCTTCAGATGACAGCAGAGCCCCTCTTTACTCTAGTAATTCCTCAGATGGCAGCAGAGACCCTCTTTACTCTAGTAATTCTTCAGATGACAGCAGAGCCCCTCTTTACTCTAGTAATTCTTCAGATGGCAGCAGAGCCCCTCTTTACTCTAGTAATTCTTCAGATGGCGGCAGAGCCCCTCTTTACTCCAGTAATTCTTCAGATGGCGGCAGAGCCCCTCTTTACTCTAGTAATTCTTCAGATGGCGGCAGAGCCCCCCTTTACTCTAGTAATTCTTCAGATGGCAGCAGAGCCCCTCTTTACTCTAGTAGTTCTTCAGATGGCAGCAGAGCCCCTCTTTACCTTAGTAATTCCTCAGATGGCGGCAGAGCCCCTCTTTACTCTAGTAGTTCTTCAGATGGCAGCAGAGCCCCTCTTTACTCTAGTAATTCTTCAGATGGCAGCAGAGCCCCTCTTTACCTTAGTAATTCCTCAGATGGCAGCAGAGCCCCTCTTTACTCTAGTAATTCTTCAGATGGCAGCAGAGCCCCTCTTTACCTTAGTAATTCCTCAGATGGCGGCAGAGCCCCTCTTTACTCTAGTAATTCTTCAGATGGCAGCAGAGCCCCTCTTTACTGCAGTAATTCTTCAGATGGCGGCAGAGCCCCTCTTTACTCCAGTAATTCTTCAGATGGCAGCAGAGCCCCTCTTTAGTGGATTAATTCTTCAGATGGCAGCAGAGCCCCTCTTTACTCTAGTAATTCTTCAGATGGCAGCAGAGCCCCTCTTTACTCTAGTAATTCTTCAGATGACAGCAGAGCCCCTCTTTACTCCAGTAATTCTTCAGATGGCGGCAGAGCCCCTCTTTACTGTAGTAATTCTTCAGATGGCAGCAGAGCCCCTCTTTACCTTAGTAATTCCTCAGATGGCGTCAGAGCCCCTCTTTACTCCAGTAATTCTTCAGATGGCAGCAGAGCCCCTCTTTACCTTAGTAATTCTTCAGATGGCAGCAGAGCCCCTCTTTACCTTAGTAATTCTTCAAATGGCAGCAGAGCCCCTCTTTACCTTAGTAATTCCTCAGATGGCGGCAGAGCCCCTCTTTACTCCAGTAATTCTTCAGATGGCGGCAGAGCCCCTCTTTACTCCAGTAATTCTTCAGATGGCGGCAGAGCCCCTCTTTACTCCAGTAATTCTTCAGATGGCAGCAGAGCCCTTCTTTACCTTAGTAATTCCTCAGATGGCGGCAGAGCCCCTCTTTACTCTAGTAATTCTTCAGATGACAGCAGAGCCCCTCTTTACTCCAGTAATTCTTCAGATGGCGGCAGAGCCCCTCTTTACTCCAGTAATTCTTCAGATGGCGGCAGAGCCCCTCTTTACTCCAGTAATTCTTCAGATGGCAGCAGAGCCCTTCTTTACCTTAGTAATTCCTCAGATGGCGGCAGAGCCCCTCTTTACTCTAGTAATTCTTCAGATGGCGGCAGAGCCCCTCTTTACTCTAGTAATTCTTCAGATGACAGCAGAGCCCCTCTTTACTCCAGTAATTCTTCAGATGGCGGCAGAGCCCCTCTTTACTCCAGTAATTCTTCAGATGGCAGCAGAGCCCTTCTTTACCTTAGTAATTCCTCAGATGGCGGCAGAGCCCCTCTTTACTCTAGTAATTCTTCAGATGGCGGCAGAGCCCCTCTTTACTCTAGTAATTCTTCAGATGGCGGCAGAGACCCTCTTTACTCTAGTAATTCTTCAGATGACAGCAGAGCCCCTCTTTACTCTAGTAGTTCTTCAGATGGCGGCAGAGCCCCTCTTTACTCCAGTAATTCCTCAGATGGCAGCAGAGCCCCTCTTTACTGTAGTAATTCTTCAGATGGCGGCAGAGACCCTCTTTACCTTAGTAATTCCTCAGATGGCGGCAGAGCCCCTCTTTATTCTAGTAATTCTTCAGATGGCGGCAGAGCCCCTCTTTACTCTAGTAGTTCTTCAGATGGCGGCAGAGCCCCTCTTTACTCCAGTAATTCTTCAGTTGGCGGCAGAGCCCCTCTTTACTCCAGTAATTCTTCAGATGGCGGCAGAGCCCCTCTTTACTCCAGTAATTCTTCAGATGGCAGCAGAGCCCTTCTTTACCTTAGTAATTCCTCAGATGGCGGCAGAGCCCCTCTTTACTCTAGTAATTCTTCAGATGGCGGCAGAGCCCCTCTTTACTCTAGTAATTCTTCAGATGGCGGCAGAGACCCTCTTTACTCTAGTAATTCTTCAGATGACAGCAGAGCCCCTCTTTACTCTAGTAGTTCTTCAGATGGCGGCAGAGCCCCTCTTTACTCCAGTAATTCCTCAGATGGCAGCAGAGCCCCTCTTTACTGTAGTAATTCTTCAGATGGCAGCAGAGCCCCTCTTTACCTTAGTAATTCCTCAGATGGCGGCAGAGCCCCTCTTTATTCTAGTAATTCTTCAGATGGCGGCAGAGCCCCTCTTTACTCTAGTAGTTCTTCAGATGGCGGCAGAGCCCCTCTTTACTCTAGTAATTCCTCAGATGGCGGCAGAGCCCCTCTTTACTCCAGTAATTCTTCAGTTGGCGGCAGAGCCCCTCTTTACTGTAGTAATTCTTCAGATGGCAGCAGAGCCCCTCTTTACCTTAGTAATTCATCAGATGGCGGCAGAGCCCCTCTTTACTCTAGTAATTCTTCATATGGCAGCAGAGCCCCTCTTTACTCTAGTAATTCTTCAGATGGCGGCAGAGCCCCTCTTTACTCTAGTAATTCTTCAGGTGGCGGCAGAGCCCCTCTTTACTCCAGTAACTCTTCAGGTGGCGGCAGAGCCCCTCTTTACTCTAGTAATTCTTCCGATGGCGGCAGAGCCCCTCTTTACTCTAGTAATTCCTCAGATGGCGGCAGAGCCCCTCTTTACCTTAATAATTCTTCATATGGCGACAGAGCCCCCCTTTACCCCAGTCATTTTCATTTGGTGGGAGAGTTCCCCTTTAAATTGTCAGTTGTAAAGGGAAAAACCTTCATTCCTGTTTGTGTCTGGCTCTGGGGCCGTAGAATGATGATGTCACCTCCTCGGGCCGTGACCTCATGGCGAGAGTCACAAAAGCGCTCTATGGCTGGGCGGTGCGGGAACGTGTCGGAGGAGCCCCCTGTCTCTTGTCACATGGGCGTGAACACACAAACACGCAGTCACTGGGTGAGACACAGCCGTCCTTTATTACCTTTTCCATCCCTATTCCCAACAGTGCCGGGGGCGGGGCCAAGGCGCGCACCCCGGGAAACACGTGCGGAATTTCGGAATGCACCAAGCTGCTTTTAAAGCGGAACAAAACCCAGGCTTTCTGCTCATCTGGGTTGTGATCTGGTCACTTACCTCAATCTGCACTAACAAGGCACATGTGCGGTCTCTCCAAAATTCGCCAAAAGCGTCTTTACGCCCGCGTTCTGAATGTGACTGATTGCTGCCATCTCCTTCTGCTTAGTGTGATGTAGGAGTGCGCTCCCTCTAGTGGTCAGTGTGTGTATTACACCCTCCATCACACTGACCACTAGAGGGAGCACTGCCATCATGAGCGCCTTCTGCTTAGTGTGATGTAGGAGCGCGCTCCCTCTAGTGGTCAGTGTGTGTATTACATCCTCCATCACACTGCACACTGACCACTAGAGGGAGCACAGCCATCATGAGCTCCTTCTGCTTAGTGTGATGTAGGAGCGCGCTCCCTTTAGTGGTCAGTGTGTGTATTACACCCTCCATCACACTGCACACTGACCACTAGAGGGAGCACTGCCATCATGAGCCCCTTCTGCTTAGTGTGATGTAGGAGTGCGCTCCCTCTAGTGGTCAGTGTGTGTATTACACCCTCCATCACACTGACCACTAGAGGGAGCACTGCCATCATGAGCGCCTTCTGCTTAGTGTGATGTAGGAGCGCGCTCCCTCTAGTGGTCAGTGTGTGTATTACATCCTCCATCACACTGCACACTGACCACTAGAGGGAGCACAGCCATCATGAGCTCCTTCTGCTTAGTGTGATGTAGGAGCGCGCTCCCTTTAGTGGTCAGTGTGTGTATTACACCCTCCATCACACTGCACACTGACCACTAGAGGGAGCACTGCCATCATGAGCTCCTTCTGCTTAGTGTGCTTCCTCTAGTGGTCAGTGTGTGGTATTGCACCAGGAGCCCCTTTACTAGCCATTAGCATCTGGTGACAGTTAGTGCAGTGCAGGGTCAGGTCATCAGACTCGCCGTCTCCATTGCAGGTTAATACATGTCGCCACCCCGAGGCCTCAGGCAGGTCGGCGCGCCTCTTCCGGCGTGTGCGTGAGCGCGGGATGACTCCGGGCAGCTGACTCCATCAGTGGAGCAATTGTATTGTTTTGGTGGGAAACTTCATTGCGGCTTCACCTCTGCTCTCCTGGCACCCGGGGGGGGGGGGGGGGAGTATAAGTATATACTCCTATATATTCCTGGGAAAACACTTCCTCAGATACACACATATATATATATATATATATATATATATATATATATATATATATATATATAGTTTATATAGGTCAGTGGGTATTTTACGCATCACCGGCGTCATCTCTGCGGCCTAACGCCAGGCACCCGGGGGGGGGGGGGGAGTATAAGTATGTACTGATATACCGTATATATATTTATATATATGTTCTATTTTTAGAATCAGCGTTAAGTTCTCCTGGGAAATCCCTTCGTTGAATACACACACACATGTATCTATCTATATATATATATATATAGTGTATATAGGTCAGTGGGCATTTTACGCATCACCGGCGCCATCTCTGCGGCCTAAATCTAGGCACCCGGGGGGAGTATAAGTATATACTGGTATATATATATATATATATATATATATATATATATATATATATATAGATATATAGTATAGATATATATGTTCTATTTTTACAATCAGTGTTAACTTCTCCTGGGAAATCACTTCCTCGGATACACACACATGTATCTATATCTAATATATATATATATATATATATATATATATATATATGTATATATACAGTGTATATAGGTCAGTGGACATTTTACGTATCAGCAGCACCATCTCTGCGGTCTAACTGCAGGCACCCGGGGGAGAGTATAGTATATACTAATATATATATATATATATATATATATGTTCTATTTTTAGAATCAGTTTTAAGTTCTCCTGGGAAATCACTTCCTCAGAGACACACACATGTGTGTGTATATATATATATATATATATATATATATATATATATATATATATATATAGTTTATATAGGCCAGTGGGCATTTTACCCATCACCGACGCCATCTCTGCGGCCTAACTCCAGGCACCTGGGGGGGCGGGAATAAGTATATAATGTTCTAATATATATATATATATATATATATATGTTCTATTTTTAGAATCAGTATTAAGTTCTCCTGGGAAATCACTTCCTCGGATACACACATGTATCTATATATATATAGGTCAGCGCAGTGGGCATTTTACGCCACACTGGCGCCATCTCTGCGGCCTAATTCCAGTAGTGATGTCTCGGGGGAAAAGCCAGTGGCTGCTGGTGGGTTTTGTTCCACCTTTAAAAGCATCTGGAGAACTTTCTACACCTAACCAATCAAGTGCAAGAAAACCCCCATTTAAAACATCCCTGGCACATAATTGGACGCTTCTGCGGTGAAGAAGTTCCCCAGACATTCAAATGAATGAACACCTTCAAGTGGACCAAAACCCATTTTTTCGCAGGTTTCGGTTCTTGCCCCGGAGGAATCCCGGTTTGGGATGCCCGGCTGTGTGAAACCCCAGAGAAACGACAAGCTCACCTTTTCCCCGATGCCATGGCGCGGACTCTCTGCCAATCAGAGACGCATACATCGGCGTACGGCTCAGATTATTACACAGAGGGCCCGGCATTGGGGAGCAGGAAGGGCCACATCCCCGGCACCCCTGTAGCTGAGGCATCTCCGGACCATCCGAATGGCTGGGAACCTCAGCTCCAGGGACGGATTCGGTTCCCACCGGTGGCAGTTGGGAGATCCCTGACCTGTTGTCGTTTGTCTGGGAATCCCTGGACTTTCCCCTCGCGTGTCCGCGGCGCATGACGGGCGACAATTGCAACGCCGGGACCTTGGATGCAGAATGGCGGACGTTGAATGCCTCCCCGAGGGCGGACACTCCGAGGATTCTAAGCAGACCAAAACCCAGGACTATTACCTGCCTAGGCTTCGGCCTGCTTTAAAGCGGAACAAAACCCAGGGCTGGCAGCTGGAAATCCCCCCCGGGGCATCCCAAATTTGGATGCACCGCTGTGTGAAACCCCCCAGATCGCCGCTTTCCGCTCACTTTTCCGCAGTCAGGACATGCGCGGCCTCTCGTCCAATCAAAACTGAATCCCGCTGCTGGGGCAATTATACAGCTGGTGCTGGCTAAGTGAGCCTCCAACCCTCTAAGGGCAAAACTTTACACAAACCTGAAAATTACAGACAGCTCAATAAAGGAGAAATGTATTTATAATGGTGATTATGCTTTATTATATCGATTTCACAATGGCATGAATTTAATCCGGACCTTCACTCTGAATAAGAGCCTATCTTATATGTTTCCCACACCCTGTACATACAGATTGCCCACATTAATCCAGACCCTCACCCTGAATAAGAGCTTATCTTGTATGTTCCGCCCTGTACATACAGATTGCCCACATTAATCCAGACCCTCACCCTGAATAAGAGCTTATCTTGTATGTTTCCCACACCCTGTACATACCGATTGTTCACATTAATCCGGACCTTCACTCTGAATAAGAGCCTATCTTATATGTTTCCCCCACCCTGTACATACAGATTGCTCACATTAATCCAGACCTCTACCCTGAATAAGAGCCTATCTTATATGTTTCCCACACCCTGTACATACAGATTGCTCACATTAATCCGGACCTTCACCCTGAATAAGAGCCTATCTTATATGCTTCCCACACCCTGTACATACAGATTGCTCACATTAATCCGGACCTTCACCCTGAATAAGAGCCTATCTTATATGCTTCCCACACCCTGTACATACAGATTGCTCACATTAATCCGGACCTTCACCCTGAATAAGAGCCTATCTTATATGTTTCCCACACCCTGTACATACAGATTGCTCACATTAAAAATCATCCTACCTGCATCTACTGCATGTTATGAGCCTTTAAACATTCAAGATGGCGGCTCATGGGACATCAGGCAGCCTGCAAACAGGAAGTGGCTTCTGACTGTGCGGCTCTGCATTCTGGGATTGCTGACCTTTCCCTGACCCCAGCTCCGCTCTGTCTGAGCAAAGCACAGCTATAACCCGCCCCCCTGTACTTTATCCCACTCTCCTCTCCTCAGTAAGTGTGATGCTTCTGAGTCAAGATGGCGGCGCCCGTATCCTAGAGTCCTGAACAGAGTTGCAGCCCAGCGGCGGGAAAGAATAATAAGTAAGTGACTAAAAACTTAAAATATATTAATTTTATATGCTGGGGAATCGTTTTATAAGGGTTTGGGCTTTTCAATAAATCATGGTGAAGGTCCGGGTTAAAAGACAAACACAATAAAAACATTAAAAAGAAACACATGCGGGTGGGAAAGTGGACACAAATAAACTATACGGATGAAATTCATAAATATATATCAGGCAGTTCACGCTGTATGAATAACATGAATATAAAAGACAAGAAAATAGCAGAAGTGTGCAAGAGATACAAGTGGATGTGCAAAAGATTGTGTATCCCCACAGCAATGAGGGACATCCTATTGGGTATCCCCACAACAATGGGGGACATCCTATTGGGTATCCCCACAACAATGGGGGACATCCTATTGTGTATCCCCACAACAATGGGGGACATCCTATTGGGTATCCCCACAACAATGGGGGACATCCTATTGGGTATCCCCACAACAATGGGGGACATCCTATTGGGTATCCCCACAACAATGGGGGACATCCTATTGTGTATCCCCACAACAATGGGGGACATCCTATTGGGTATCCCCACAACAATGGGGGACATCCTATTGGGTATCCCCACAACAATGGGGGACATCCTATTGGGTATCCCCACAACAATGGGGGACATCCTATTGGGTATCCCCACAACAATGGGGGACATCCTATTGGGTATCCCCACAACAATGGGGGACATCCTATTGGGTATCCCCACAACAATGGGGGACATCCTATTGGGTATCCCCACAACAATGGGGGACATCCTATTGTGTATCCCCACAGCAATGGGGGACATCCTATTGGGTATCCCCACAGCAATGGGGGACATCCTATTGGGTATCCCCACAGCAATGGGGGACATCCTATTGGGTATCCCCACAGCAATGGGGGACATCCTATTGGGTATCCCCACAACAATGGGGGACATCCTATTGGGTATCCCCACAGCAATGGGGGACATCCTATTGGGTATCCCCACAACAATGGGGGACATCCTATTGGGTATCCCCACAACAATGGGGGACATCCTATTGTGTATCCCCACAGCAATGGGGGACATCCTATTGGGTATCCCCACAGCAATGGGGGACATCCTATTGGGTATCCCCACAGCAATGGGGGACATCCTATTGTGTATCCCCACAGCAATGGGGGACATCCTATTGGGTATCCCCACAGCAATGGGGGACATCCTATTGGGTATCCCCATAGCAATGGGGGACATCCTATTGGGTATCCCCACAGCAATGGGGGACATCCTATTGGGTATCCCCACAGCAATGGAGGACATCCTATTGGGTATCCCCACAGCAATGGGGGACATCCTATTGGGTATCCCCACAACAATGGGGGACATCCTATTGGGTATCCCCACAACAATGGGGGACATCCTATTGTGTATCCCCACAGCAATGGGGGACATCCTATTGGGTATCCCCACAGCAATGGGGGACATCCTATTGGGTATCCCCACAGCAATGGGGGACATCCTATTAGGTATCCCCACAACAATGGGGGACATCCTATTGGGTATCCCCACAACAATGGGGGACATCCTATTAGGTATCCCCACAACAATGGGGGACATCCTATTGTGTATCCCCACAGCAATGGGGGACATCCTATTGGGTATCCCCACAACAATGGGGGACATCCTATTGGGTATCCCCACAACAATGGGGGACATCCTATTGGGTATCCCCACAACAATGGGGGACATCCTATTGGGTATCCCCACAGCAATGGGGGACATCCTATTGGGTATCCCCACAGCAATGGGGGACATCCTATTGGGTATCCCCACAGCAATGGGGGACATCCTATTGGGTATCCTCACAGCAATGGGGGACATCCTATTGGGTATCCCCACAACAATGGGGGACATCCTATTGGGTATCCCCACAGCAATGGGGGACATCCTATTGGGTATCCCCACAGCAATGGGGGACATCCTATATAGAAAGTACTGAGTGCATAGTCGCAGATTGTGCTTCCAACATACACAGTGAAATGCCAAAAAGATCTAAAAACAAACAGATCTAATCATTTAAGTATCACCAATTTAGGAAGTCCAGGTCCACTTTAGCCCCCCCCCCTACCGACACCGACGCGTTGCGTGGAAACCCACTTTGTCAGGATGCTCGTCCAATCGAAACCGTTAGCCTTGCTTATGTCATTCGGCAAACGGCTCTGATTGCTTACAATAGGGAGCGAGGGCGGGTGGATCCCCGGCATCTTCCGGCTGTGTGCTCGCTCCCGTCCCTTCCATTCAGATAAGCTGGGACCAAAACACAAAAGAAATATGTTTCGCACCACCTATATAATGCACAATTGTTTATTCAATGTTGTGTGTGGCCGTGCCTGTAACCTACTTCTACCAGTAGCTATATATTGATGGCTAGTATTATTATTATTGTTTATTTATATAGCGCCATCATCTTCCGTAGCGCTTTACAAAGTAGTAATTACAGACAGGGTAGAAGCATACAGTACATAGACTATTTCCAATGCAGTTTTACAGATTTGACTGTGGATATTCTGAGTACAAAATACAATAGGGGAGAGAGCCCGGCCTTTGCGAGCTTAGTAGTTATATATTGTACCAAATGGTGGCTCCAGCAACCACCCCAATCAGCCACAAGGTACAGCGCCCCCTCCAACACAACCAATCAATCAATACATATAAGTCTCGAGAATTCATCTCTATTGGGTTCATCCCCTTTAAAATTCACATATAAACATATAATTAAAAATGCCCAAAGTCATTCCTTATGGAGGGCATCCATTAGTAAAGAAACCTTTTGCACAATGTGCAATGTCTAGCACCACTCCCAATTATCATCAACCTAAGGAAAAACAAATGTGCCAATCCCTGGACCCGAAGGTTACACTGTATCAATATAAACAACAACGGTCCCAGTAGCACCTTGAGAAAGTGGACTTTGCTCTACGGAACGCGTGGGTGGTGAGATTTTGCACTGTAGGGGTGTTTGTCCCAGATGGTTTTGACATGTTCATTTGATATTAAGTAGATACGTTTTGCACATGTAATATTTATAACTTTGCTCTGCATTACTGCACTTTTTTGCACTAGCACTTCAGATTAGACACAGGATATCTATTGGTAGCAATAAAACTATTTGATTATGTATATATGGTATGAACATTGGAAATTGTTATGAGGGTTCCTTGCTGTGCCCGGGTTTGTGTATAAATGTTTTTTAAGATTGTGATTGTACTGAGTATATGTATATGTCTGTGAGTTTATGTCTATGAGGCCGATTCATTAACAGCGGCAGGTAGCGACAGTTGAGCGACTGTAGCGGCCTTTTCAGAGCGCCCGCTTGTAGTCGCTGTGCTTGGGCGTTGTTCGGTTGTTGACAGCGACTCAGTCGGTGTGCGGTAATGTTGAATACGGGGTTAGGAGTCGCTGTTTGACAGGTTCCGCGCTGTATGGGAGCGCATGATGGCGACTGGCCCTAGCGACCGGCTCTCACCATATTCATTAAAAAATCACGCTCAAAAAATTCTCGCGCTGTGAAATGCTTGTTTAAACCCCAGAGCGCTGGCGGCGATGGGTTAAAAGTAGTTTTTTAACCCCCAAACAACCATATTTTTGGAAACCAAAAAAAAACAAGTTTTTAAAATAATTTAGTAATATGAATACATTAATATCAGACCTGTAATATCAATTCTGTAATTTGGGATGCCCCCAGGGTGCAAGCAAAACCTGGGCTAGTCCAAATCCTGGGTTTCATTCTGCTTTAAAGGGCATCCCGATTTGGGAGACTCCTGTGTGTGATACCCCTCTGTACTCACCTTGACCTGTCAATCCCCCGATCCTGCAATCATGATTCGTCGATGTGCCTAGTAATGCCCGGCAATGGATGAATGGAACACTGGGTGCTTCCTGTTGGCCTTGAGCTACACGCACCTGCCACAAGCTATTCATATATTTCAGCCTCGGGTGGGGATGCTGATGAGGGGCCTGCTCATGTGCTGTGGGTTTGCCAGGTCAAGGATAGTGAACCGAGAGGGGGGTTACACTGGGGGGCATCCCCCAGTAAGGGGATGCCCCTGGGGAGTGGGCACCCTGCCCTGGGGTGGTACGGGTTCGGGTTTTGGTCTGCATGAATGTAATTGTCCCTATTTAGGATGCCCCTGGGGAGCGGGCACCCAGCCCTGGGGTGGTACGGGTTCAGGTTTTGGTCTGCATGAATGTAATTGTCTCTATTTAGGATGCCCCTGGGGAGCGGGCACCCAGCCCTGGGGTGGTTCGAGTTTTGGTCTGCATGAATGTAATTGTGGAGATTTGTGCTGGTTATTGTCATGGCAGAATAATGGGGAGAGGTGGATGTCTCCACACAGAGATGCACCTCAAATCCCCCCACAAAGGGCAGCCTACCCATATGTACTTACCCTGAGCCTGTAGAGGTCCTGCATCAAGCAAGCTATGAGCAATATCAGAAATATCCTGTTCTTCCCCCCAGGGTCCAGGCCAGTGACTCTTCCTCAGGGGGTCAGATGAAGCCTGTGAAGGTCCATTTTGATAGGACTTGGGTCAGTGTGATAGGTGGGTCAGCAGATAGCTCCATTTCCCAGGATCAATGCTAACCAGGACATTAGTCACAGTGATCAGTAACACTTTGGACCTCCTGATCTTTACCAGTTCCAGGCTGGTGGCTCTTCTTCAAGGGGTCGGATGAGGCCTCTGCGGTCCATTTGGGAAGGAAATGGGCCA
Organism: Gastrophryne carolinensis; assembly: GCA_027917425.1. Lineage (NCBI taxonomy): Eukaryota > Metazoa > Chordata > Amphibia > Anura > Microhylidae > Gastrophryne > Gastrophryne carolinensis. The sequence continues at coordinate 4,135,890 of CM051239.1, forward strand.
ATATTCTAGGTGGGTCAGCAGTTCCAGGCTGGTGGCTCTTCACTGATGAAGCCTCTGAGGTCCTTTTGGGAAGGAACTGGACCAATGTTCTAGGTTGAGTAGCAGATGCCTCAAGTGACCTGGATCAATCGTGATACAGTAGTTTGGCTAGCAGATACCTCCACTGCCAGATGGAGCCTTTGAGGGTCCATTCAGATAAGACTTGGGCCAGTCTAATTGGTTGGCCAGCAAATACCTCATCTGACCCAGATCAAGCATGTTAACCAGGTCAGAGTTATCAAAAACATGTTGGACCTCCTGATCCCTACCCCAGTTCCAGGCGGTTGGCACTTCCTTAGGGGGTCAGATGAAGCCTCTGAGGTCCATTTGAGAAAGAACTGAGCCAATGCTTTAGGTGGGTTAGCAGATACCTCCACTGATTGAACAAGCATGTTAATCACAAGTATCAGAAACTTTGGACCATCTGATCTGCACCCCAGTTCTAGGCTGGTGGCTCTTCTTCACTGATGAAGCCTCTGGGGTCCTTTTGGGAAGGAATTAGACCAATGTTCTAGGTGGGTCAGCAGATACCTCCACTGAGCTGGGTCAAGCAAGTTTCAGAAACTTTGGATCTCCTGATCTCCACCCCAGTTCCATTCAGATATGACTTGGGCCAATATGATAGGTTGGTCAGCAAATACCTCCATTGAACTGGATCAAGCAAGCTAACAAGGACAGTGACAAGTATCAGAAATGCGTTGCACCTCAGTTCCGGGATGATGGCCCTTCTTCAAGGGTGCGTCCTCTGAGGTCCATTTGGGAAGGAACTGGACCAATGCGATAGGTGGGTCAGCAGATACAGCACCTACACTAGCCTGCATCAAGCACTATAGGTGGGTCAGCAGATACTTCTATCTACCAGGATCAACATGTTTACCAGGACATTAATCATAAGTATCAGAAATGCGTTGGACCTCCTGATCTCCACCCCAGTTCCAGGCTGGTGGCTCTTATTCACTGATAAAGCCTTTGAGGTCCTTTTGGGAAGGAACTGGGCAAATGTTATAGGTTGAGTAGCAGATGCCTCAAGTGACCTAGATCAATCATGATACAGTGGGTTGACTAGCACCGACAGATGGAGCCAGTGAGGGTCCATTCAGGTAAGATTTGGGCCAATATGATAGGTTTGCCAGCAAATACCTCATCTGACCCAGATAAAGCATGTTAACCAAGCCATTAATCAGAGTTATCAAAAGTGTATTGGACCTCTTAATCTCTACCCCAGTTCCAGGCTGGTGGCTCTTCTTCAAGGGGGCAGATGAAGCCTCTCAGGTCTATCTGGGAAAGAACTGGGCCAATGTTCTAGGTGGGTCAGCAGATGCCTCCTCTGAGCTGGTTCATGCATGTTAAACACAAGTATCAGAAACTTTGGACCTCCTGATCTCCACCCCAGTTCTAGGCTGGTGGTTCTTCACTGATGAAGCCTCTGAGGTCAATTTGGGAAGGAACTAGGCCAATGTTCCAGGTTGGCTAGCAGATACCTCCATCTCTAGATGAAGCCTGTGAAGGTCCATTCAGATAGGACTTGGGACCATATGATAGGTTGGCCAGCAAATACCTCCATTGAACTTGATCAAGCAAGCTAACAAGGATATTAGTCACAAGTATTAGAAACGCGTTGCACCTTAGTTCCGGGATGATGGCCCTTCTTGAAGGATGAAGCCTCTGAGGTCCATTTGATAAGGAACTTGGCCAATTCGAAAGGTGGTTCAGCAGATACAACACCTACACTGGCCTGCATCAAGCACTATAGGTGGGTCAGCAGATACCTCTATCTACCAGGATCAAGCATGCCAACCAGGACATTAATCACAAGTATAAGAAATGCGTTGGACCTTCTGATCTCCACCCCAGTTCCAGGCTGGTGGATCTTTTTCACTGATAAAGCCTCTGAGGTCCTTTTGGGAAGGAACTGGGCCACTGTTATAGGTTGAGCAGCAGATGCCTCAAGTGACCTGGATCAATCATGATACCTGTAGGTTGGCTAGCAGATACCTCCACTGCTAGATGGAGCCTGTGAAGGTCCATACTGATAGGAGTTGGGCAAATATGATAGGTTGGCCAGCAAATATCTCCATTGAACTGGATCAAGCAAGCTAACAAGGACATTAATCACAAGTATTAGAAACGTGTTGCACCTCAGTTCCGGGATGATGGCCCTTCTTCAAGGGTGAAGCCTCTGAGGTCCATTTGGGAAGGAACTGGGCCAATGCGATAGGTGGGTCAGCAGATACAGCACCTACACTGGCCTGCCTCAAGCACTAAAGGTGGGTCAGTACATACTTCTATTGACCTGGATCAAGCATGCTAACCAGGTTCTTATGGGAAAGAACTGGGCCAATGTTATAGGTTGAGTAGCAGTGACCTGGCTCAATCATGATACAGAAGGTTGGCTAGCAGATACATCCACTGCCAGATGGAGCCCGTGAGGGTCCATTTAGATAAGACTTGGGCCAGTCTGATAGGTTGGTGATCAGATACCTCTACTAACCCAGATTGAGCATTGCTAACCAGGACATGGCTCACAAGTATGGGTGACTTGTCGGCCTTCTGATCGGCACCCTATCTCCAGGCCATGGTTCTCCTTCAGCGGGTCAGATGGAGCTTGAAAAGGTCCCTTTGGACCTCCTGATCTCCACCCCATTTCACTTCCAGGCCAGGGGCTTTTCCTCAGGGGCTCAGATGGATGCCGAGAAGGTCAGTTTGGGAAGTGAGTATCTCCTGGTAGGAATTGGCTTATATGATAGGTTGGTCATCAGATACCTCCAAAAACCCACAAGTATGGGTAACGTGTCGGCCTTCTGATCGGCACCCTATCTCCAGGCCATGGTTCTCCTTCAGCGGGTCAGATGAAGCCTCTGAGGTCTATTTAGGAAAGAACTGGGCCAATATTCTAGGTAGGTCAGCAGATACCTCCACTGAGCTGGATAAAGCATGTTAATCACGAGTATCGGTAACAATTTGGACCTTCTGATCTCTAAACCAGTTCCAGGCCATGGTTCTCCTTCAGCGGGTCAGATGAAACCTCTGAGATCCATTTGGGAAAGAAATGGGCCAAGGAGGTAGGTGGGTCAGCAAATACCTCCACTGAGCTGGATCAAGCAAGTTAATCACAAGTATCAGAAACAATTTGTACCTTCTGATCTCTAACCCAGTTCCAGGCTTGTGGCTCTTCACTAATGAAGCCTCTGAGGTCCATTTGGGAAGGAATTAGATCAATGTTCTAGGTGGGTCAACAGATACCATCACTGACCTAGATCAAGCATGATAAACTAGCTAGAGCATATCTCCACTGACCTATAGCAAGAATGCTATGGGAAATATTCGTTACAAGTATCAGAAATGTGTTAGACCTCCTGATTCCCCCTGAGTCCCAGGTTGGTGGCTCTTCACTGATGAAGCCTCTGAGGTCCATTTGGGAAATAACTGGGCCAATGTTCTTGGTGGGTCAGCTGATACCTCCACTGACCTGGATCAAGCATGATAGAGGATATCACTGATCTATATCAAGCATACTATGGGAAATATTCCTTACAAATATCAGAAATGTGTTGGACCTCCTGATTCGCCCCTCAGTTCCAGGCCAGGGGCTTTTCCTCAGGGGCTCAGGTGAATGTTGAGAAGGTCAATTTGGGAAATGACTCCTTTCTGGAAGGAATTGACTTATATGATAGGTTGGTCATCAGATACCTCCACTAACCCACAAGTATGGGTGACGTGTCGGCCTTCTGATCGGCACCATATCTCCAGGCCATGGTTCTCCTTCAGCGAGTCAGGTGACGCCTCTGAGATCCATTTGGGAAAGAACTGGGCCAATGTTCTAGGTGGGTCAAAAGATACCACCACTGAGCTGAATCAAGCATGTTAATCACATGTATCAGAAACTTTGGACTTTCTGATCTCCACCCCATTTCCAGGCTTGTGGCTCTTCACTGATGAAGCCTCTGAGGTCCATTTGGGAAGGAACTAGGCCAATGTTCCACATTGGCTAGCAGATACCTTCACTGCTAGATGAAGCCTGTGAAGGTCCATTCAGAGAAGGACTTGGGCCAGTATGATAGGTTGGCCAGCAAATACCTCCGTTGAACTGGATCAAGAAAGCTAACCAGGACATTAGTCACTAGTATCAGAAACGCGTTGCACCTCAGTTCCGGGATGATGGCCCTTCTTCAAGGGTGAAGCCTCTGAGGTCCATTTGGGAAGGAACTGGGCCAATGCGATAGGTGGGTCAGCAGATACAGCACCTACACTGGCCTGCATCAAACACTATAGGTGGGTCAGCAGATACCTCTATCGACCAGGATCAAGCATGCTAAGCAGGACATTCATCACTAGTATCAGAAATGCGTTAGAACTCGTGATCTCCACCCCAGTTCAAGGGTGGTGGCTCTTCTTCACTGCTGAAGGCATTGGGGTCCTTTTGGGAAGGAACTGGGCCAGTGTTCTAGGGTGGCTAGTAGATCCACCCCTAGATGGAGTCTTTGATGTTCCATTCAAGTAGGACTTGGGTAGGTTGGCCAGCAAATACCTCAATTGAACTGGATCAAGCAAGCTGACAAGAACATTAATCACAAGTATCAGAAACTTTGGACCTCCTGATCTCCACCCCAGTTCCAGGCTGGTGGCTCTTCACTGATGAAGCCTCTGAGGTCCATTTGGGAAGGAACTGAGCCAATGTTCCACGTTGGCTAGCAGATACCTTCACTGCCAGATGGAGCCTGTGAAGGTCCATTCAGATAGGACTTGGGCCAATATGATAGGTTGGCCAGCAAATACCTCCAATGAACTGGATCAAGCAAGCTAACATGGACATCACAATTCTTAAAAAAATGTGTTGGACCTCCTGATTCGCCCCTCAGTTCCACGCCAGGGGCTTTTCCTCAGGGGCTCAGATGGAAGCCGAGAAGGTCAATTTGGGAAATGACTCCTTTCTGGAAGCAATTGGCTTATATGATAGGTTGGTCATCAGATACCTCCACTAACCCAGATTGAGCATTGCTAACCAGGACATTGCTCACAAGTATGGGTGATGTGTCGGCCTTCGGATCGGCACCCTATCTCCAGGCCATGGTTTTCCTTCAGTGGGTCAGATGGAGCTTGTGAAGGTCCCTTCGGGTAGGACCGGACAAGCCGAGCAGCCAATACCTGCGCCGACCTCACTGAACGCTCTGAAGGTCCGACAGATGTTTTCGGTTAGAGACAGGCGTTAAGTTTGCCGGGAAGCCGAGAAGCCTTTATAATTGTTGTCCCAGTAGGGGAAGCCCGGGGCCCCTCCGTTGGGACGAGACCTTCTACATGGTAGACACGAGACGCAGATGTCTTCCATTCATGTTACGAGGCCGGCGAAAGCCAGATCACCTGTTTTGAAGAATGTTCGGGGGGCTCGCTGCTATTATGGAAGGGCTCAGGTTTCCTTCTAGGAGCGAAGCCAGGAAGGAAGGGGGGGGGGGTAAGTGCTAATAGCCGTAGAAGAGGGGGAACTTGCCCGTTCACGCCTGCAACCCGACCCGTCTATGAAAAGTTTCTGCGGTTCAAGTGACTCCATCCGTTTTAAGCCCCGGCTTGGAGCCGAGCCAATGAAAACAGTTGCGCTGCAAATGTTTCTGGGGCGGCCTGTGGTCACGGCATCGTGCGACCTCCTCCCCATACCTCGCGCTTATGGGAATGAAGCCTGTGCGGGGGCACGCACCAGCCCGACCCGGGGCAAATTAGCATTTTACCCTCAAGGCTCTGCATGGCTACTGGAGGAGAAATATAGAAAGGGCCCTGTGGGGTCATCTAATGGCAGTGGACGGGTCACGAACCAGAAACAATACTCGGCCTTTACTGGGCTCTGGACCGTGTGTCTCGGGCCCCCCCCCAACACTGCCTCCCCCTAGTGGCCTCTCTATAGGAATATATGGAGCATGATGGTGTCACTGTCTCTCCCTAGTGGCCTCTGTATAGGAATATATGGAGCATGACGGTGTCACTGCCCCCTAGTGGTCTCTCTATAGGAATATATGGAGCATGATGGTGTCGCTGTCTCTCCCTAGTGGCCTCTGTATAGGAATATATGGAGCATGACGGTGTCACTGCCTCCCCCTAGTGGCCTCTCTATAGAAATATATGGAACATGATGGTGTCACTGCCCCCTAGTGGCCTTTCTATAGGAATATATGGAGCATGATGGTGTCACTGTCTCTCCCTAGTGGCCTCTGTATAGGAATATATGGAGCATGATGGTGTCACTGACTCACCCTAGTGATCTCTCTATAGGAATATATGGAGCATGATGGTGCCACTGTCTCCCCCTAGTGGCCTCTCTATAGGAATATATGGAGCATGATGGTGTCACTGCCTCCCTCTAGTGGCCTCTCTATAGGAATATATGGAACATGATGGTGTCACTGCCCCCTAGGGGCCTTTCTATAGGAATATATGGAGCATGATGGTGTCACTGTCTCTCCCTAGTGGCCTCTCTATAGGAATATATGGAGCATGATGGTGTCACTGACTCACCCTAGTGATCTCTCTATAGGAATATATGGAGCATGATGGTGCCACTGTCTCCCCCTAGTGATCTCTCTATAGGAATATATGGAGCATGATGGTGCCACTGTCTCCCCCTAGTGGCCTCTCTATAGGAATATATGGAGCATGATGGTGTCACTGCCTCCCTCTAGTGGCCTCTCTATAGGAATATATGGAACATGATGGTGTCACTGCCCCCTAGTGGCCTTTCTATAGGAATATATGGAGCATGATGGTGTCACTGTCTCTCCCTAGTGGCCTCTCTATAGGAATATATGGAGGGTTATGGTGTCACTGCCTCCCCCTAGTGGCCTCTCTATAGGAATATATGGAACATGATGGTGTCACTGACTCACCCTAGTGATCTCTCTATAGGAATATATGGAGCATGATGGTGCCACTGTCTCCCCCTAGTGATCTCTCTATAGGAATATATGGAGCATGATGGTGCCACTGTCTCCCCCTAGTGGCCTCTCTATAGGAATATATGGAGCATGATGGTGTTGCTGCCTCCCTCTAGTGGCCTCTCTATAGGAATATATGGAGCATGATGGTGCCACTGTCTCCCCCTAGTGACCTCTCTATAGGAATATATGGAACATGATGGTGTCACTGTCTCCCCCTAGTGACCTCTCTATAGGAATATATGGAGCATGATGGTGCCACTGTCTCCCCCTAGTGGCCTCTCTATAGGAATGTATGGAGCATGATGGTGCCACTGTCTCCCCCTAGTGACCTCTCTATAGGAATATATGGAGCATGATGGTGCCACTGTCTCCCCCTGGTGACCTCTCTATAGGAATATATGGAGCATGATGGTGCCACTGTCTCCCCCTAGTGGCCTCTCTATAGGAAAATATGGAGGGTTATGGTGCCACTGTCTCCCCCTAGTGACCTCTCTATAGGAATATATGGAGCATGATGGTGCCACTGTCTCCCCCTAGTGGCCTCTCTATAGAAATATATGAAGCATGATGGTGTCACTGCCTCCCCCTAGTGGTCTCTCTATAGGAATATATGGAGCATGATGGTGTCACTGCCTCCCTCTAGTGGTCTCTCTATAGGAATATATGGAGCATGATGGTGCCACTGCCTCCCCCTAGTGACCTCTCTATAGGAATATATGGAGCATGATGGTGCCACTGTCTCCCCCTAGTGGCCTCTCTATAGAAATATATGAAGCATGATGGTGTCACTGCCTCCCCCTAGTGGTCTCTCTATAGGAATATATGGAGCATGATGGTGTCACTGCCTCCCTCTAGTGGCCTCTCTATAGGAATATATGGAGCATGATGGTGTCACCGTTCCCTAGTGGTCTCTCTATAGGAATATATTTATATATTTTAGTAGTAGACTCGGAATGGAAGCTCAGGACTTGGGAGGGGCATCAGAGGCCACAATGCAACTTTTGCCCAAAGCACTTGTCACGACTACTTTGGGCGGTGGGCGGTGGCGTACTTAAAGTGGACCAAAACCCAGGATTTTGACTATCCTGGGTTTTGGTCCTTTCCCCATGGCACCCCGATTGGGGATGCCCTGCTGTGTGAAACCCCCCAGATCGCTAAAACCAACTCATCTCTTCCCAGTCCTACTGTGCATGTGCGGCCGCTTGTCCAATCAGCGCGCTCGGATCCGTTGATGTCACGTCATCTAAGGTGAGCGCCTCCGAGCGCGCTGGAGGCCTCTAACAGGGAACGTGCCCGCACCGGCCAATCACAAATACGTGGTGCGGGCACGGCCCTGCTAGAGGGATAGCTCTGCTCACATTAATCCGGACCTTCACCCTGAATAAGAGCCTATCTTATATGTTTCCCACACCCTGTACATACAGATTGCTCACATTAATCCGGACCTTCACCCTGAATAAGAGTCTATCTTATATGTTTCCCACACCCTGTACATACAGATTGCTCACATTAATCCGGACCTTCACCCTGAATAAGAGCCTATCTTATATGTTTCCCACACCCTGTACATACAGATTGCTCACCATATGAATGCTCTGCATTCTGCATTCTGGGATTGCTGACCTTTTCCTGACCCCCAACTCTGCTCTTTCTGAGCAAAGCACAGCTATAACCCCGCCCCCTGCACTTTATCCCGCTCTTCTCTCCTCAGTATGTGATGCTTCTGAGTCAAGATGGCCGCGCCCATATCCTAGAGTCCTGAACAGCGTTGCAGCCCAGTGGGGGAAAGAATAATAAGTAAGTGACTAAAAACTTAAAATATATTAATTTTAGATGCGGGGGAATCGTTTTTTAAGTGTTTGGGCTTTTCATTAAATCACGGTGAAGGTCCGGTTTAAAGGGTCACGCTTCCTTTTAGAGCGTTGAAGAGCCCACAGCTGAAATGAAGACTTGGGATTAGCCTGAAGTGTCAGCGGGGGGTTCGGGGTCACATGACAGGGGCCGCGTTAAGTTTAGAAGTTACATTTAACTTTAGCTACACAGCTGAAGATAGGATAAGCTCTGCGGTTAGGGAAGGGTGAAGCTTAAAGCTCAGCTCCGGCCAATAGAATGTCAATGGGCTCAGTCGCAAAACCAGGGTGGCCTCCAAATTCCTTGCTGGGGTGGGGCAGTGACACTATAGTGACCCGTGTTGCATTATGGGGTGGAGGGGGCGTGGCACCAGAGTTCTCAGAATTTTCATAGTGTCCAATGCCTCGTTATTTGTACTGTATATACAGAATCCAATGAGGGGCCTGTCATGTAATAATCCCTATATTCCTATAAATAAGGGGAGGCAGTGACACCATCATGCTCCATATATTCCTATAGAGAGGCCACTAGGGGGAGGCAGTGACATCATGCTCCATATATTCCTATAGAGAGGCCACTAGGGGGCAGTATCACCATAACCCTCCATATATTCCTATAGAGAGGCCACTAGGGGGCAGTAACACCATAACCCTCCATATATTCCTATAGAGGAGGCAATGACACCATCATGCCCATATATTCCTATAGAGAGGCCACTAGGGGGCAGTGACACCATCATGTTCCATATATTCCTATAGAGAGGCCACTAGGGGGAGGCAGTGACACCATCATGCTCCATATATTCCTATAGAGAGGCCACTAGAGGGAGGCAGTGACACCATCATGCTCCATATATTCCTGTAGAGAGGCCACTAGGGGGCAGTGACACCATCATGCTCCATATATTCCTGTAGAGAGGCCACTAGGGGGAAGTGACACCATCATGCTCCATATATTCCTGTAGAGAGGCCACTAGGGGGCAGTGACACCATCATGCTCCATATATTCCTGTAGAGAGGCCACTAGGGGGCAGTGACACCATCATGCTCCATATATTCCTGTAGAGAGGCCACTAGGGGGCAGTGACAGCATCATGCTCCATATATTCCTATAGAGAGGTCACTAGGGGGAGGCAGTGACACCTTCATGCTCCATATATTCCTATAGAGAGGCCACTAGAGGGAGACAGTGACACCATCATGCTCCATATATTCCTATAGAGAGGCCACTAGGGGGAGGCAGTGACACCATCATGCTCCATATATTCCTGTAGAGAGGCCACTAGGGGGCAGTGACACCATCATGCTCCATATATTCCTATAGAGAGGCCACTAGAGGGAGGCAGTGACACCATCATGCTCCATATATTCCTGTAGAGAGGCCACTAGGGGGCAGTGACAGCATCATGCTCCATATATTCCTATAGAGAGGTCACTAGGGGGAGGCAGTGACACCTTCATGCTCCATATATTCCTATAGAGAGGCCACTAGGGGGAGACAGTGACACCTTCATGCTCCATATATTCCTGTAGAGAGGCCACTAGGGGGCAGTGACACCATCATGCTCCATATATTCCTATAGAGAGGTCACTAGGGGGAGGCAGTGACACCATCATGCTCCATATATTCCTATAGAGAGGCCACTAGGGGGAGGCAGTGACACCATCATGCTCCATATATTCCTATAGAGAGGTCACTAGGGGGAGGCAGTGACACCTTCATGCTCCATATATTCCTATAGAGAGGCCACTAGAGGGAGACAGTGACACCATCATGCTCCATATATTCCTATAGAGAGGCCACTAGGGGGAGGCAGTGACACCATCATGCTCCATATATTCCTGTAGAGAGGCCACTAGGGGGCAGTGACACCATCATGCTCCATATATTCCTATAGAGAGGCCACTAGAGGGAGGCAGTGACACCATCATGCTCCATATATTCCTGTAGAGAGGCCACTAGGGGGCAGTGACACCATCATGTTCCATATATTCCTATAGAGAGGCCACTAGAGGGAGGCAGTGACACAATCATGCCCATATATTCCTATAGAGAGGCCACTAGGGGGAGGCAGTGACACCATCATGCTCCATATATTTCTATAGAGGGGTCACTAGGAGGAGGCAGCGACCCCATCATGCTCCATATATTCCTATAGAGAGGCCACTAGGGGGAGGCAGTGACACCATCATGTTCCATATATTTCTATAGAGAGGCCACTAGGGGGAGGCAGTGACACCATCATGCTCCATATATTCCTATAGAGAGGCCACTAGGGGGCAGTGACACCACCATGCTCCATATATTCCTATAGAGAGGCCACTAGGGGGCAGCGACACCATCATGTTCCATATATTCCTATAGAGAGGCCACTAGGGGGAGGTGACACCATCATGTTCCATATATTTCTATAGAGAGGCCACTAGGGGGAGGCAGTGACACCATCATGCTCCATATATTCCTATAGAGAGATCACTAGGGGGAGGCAGTGACACCATCATGCTCCATATATTCCTATACAGAGGCCACTAGGGGGAGGCAGTGACACCATCATGCTCCATATATTCCTATAGAGAGGCCACTAGGGGGAGGTGACACCATCATGTTCCATATATTTCTATAGAGAGGCCACTAGGGGGAGGCAGTGACACCATCATGCTCCATATATTCCTATAGAGAGGTCACTAGGGGGAGGCAGTGACACCATCATGCTCCATATATTCCTATAGAGAGATCACTAGGGGGAGGCAGTGACACCATCATGCTCCATATATTCCTATACAGAGGTCACTAGGGGGAGGCAGTGACACCATCATGCTCCATATATTCCTATAGAGAGATCACTAGGGGGAGGCAGTGACACCATCATGCTCCATATATTCCTATAGAGAGGTCACTAGGGGGAGGCAGTGACACCATCATGCTCCATATATTCCTATAGAGAGGTCACTAGGGGGAGGCAGTGACACAATCATGCTCCATATATTCCTATAGAGAGGTCACTAGGGGGAGGCAGTGACACCATCATGCTCCATATATTCCTATACAGAGGCCACTAGGGGGAGGCAGTGACACCATCATGCTCCATATATTCCTATACAGAGGCCACTAGGGGGAGGCAGTGACACCATCATGCTCCATATATTCCTATAGAGAGGCCACTAGGGGGCAGTGACACCATCATGCTCCATATATTCCTATAGAGAGATCACTAGGGGGAGGCAGTGACACCATCATGCTCCATATATTCCTATACAGAGGCCACTAGGGGGAGGCAGTGACACCATCATGCTCCATATATTCCTATACAGAGGCCACTAGGGGGAGGCAGTGACACCATCATGCTCCATATATTCCTATAGAGAGGCCACTAGGGGGCAGTGACACCATCATGTTCCATATATTCCTATAGAGAGGCCACTAGGGGGCAGTGTCTGATGCTCTCAGTCCCTTTTTCCAGGAACAGTTGACAATTGCATTTACTGTCACTTTAAATTTTCCATAAATTCTGACCTTTTTTGGCTTTCACACTTTATGGTTTTTATGTCAATAAACATTATTCAGCAGAAATGGCGGCGCAGGGTCGGCGGCCGCTCCATACACAGATCCCTTGTTTCCCGCAAAGAGCTAAAAATAAAGCGCCCGGGGAAGAGATGCTCTGCAGTAAATGTCGGCGAGTGCGGCAGCGGCGAGGTCTGTGCAGTCAGGAGCCGGCGGTCAGACAGCGGGGAACCCCTCGCCTTCATGAAAGCGCCGTGCCGTGCATAGAGCGCCATTGTGGCGGGAACTCTCCCGGGTCACCCAGCTCCGATTAATATGTCTCCGGAACCTTCTTAACCTGTAATTTGTTGTTAAGAAGAAGAGCTTACACTCTATTAGGGTATAAGGGAGGATACAGGAGGAGAAGAGCTTACACTCTATTAGGGTATAAGGGAGGATACAGGAGGAGAAGAGCTTACACTCTATTAGGGTATAAGGGAGGATACAGGAGGAGAAGAGCTTACACTCTATTAGGGTATAAGGGAGGATACAGGAGGAGAAGAGCTTACACTCTATTACGGTATAAGAGAGGATACAGGAGGAGAAGAGCTTACACTCTATTAGGGTATAAGGGAGGATACAGGAGGAGAAGAGCTTACACTCTATTAGGGTATAAGGGGGGATACAGGAGGAGAAGAGCTTACACTCTATTAGGGTATAAGGGGGGATACAGGAGGAGAAGAGCTTACACTCTATTAGGGTATAAGGGAGGATACAGGAGGAGAAGAGCTTACACTCTATTCGGGTATAAGGGAGGATACAGAGGAAGGAGAAGAGCTTACACTCTATTAGGGTATAATGGAGGATACAGGAGGAGAAGAGCTTACACTCTATGGTTTATTTTGGGTCTTCCTATTTCCCGGCACGCCCCCGCTCCCCCAGACGTATTCTTCTCTCTGATGTGGATTGTCAGCTCAGTGGGCCCCTTAGATGACAAGGTGTGAAATTCCGTCACCTCCCGCAATATTCCCCAATGGCTCATTCCGTCCGGGAAGATGACGAGCGCGGCCTCTCATCACGGGGCACAAAGGCGGCAAACAACCCCCGACCCCGAGACTTGGGGGCTCCACTGAGGTCACTACACGAGCTGCAGAGCTTGCAATCATTTTTGGTTCCCGCTCTCCTTTTTTTAGCATTGAGGACCCAACTTTTATTAAAGTGGACCAAAACCTATTTTACTATCCTGGGTTTTGGTCTGTCCCCCTAGAGCACACCGGTTTGGGATGCCCCGCTGTGTGAAACCAGGTCGCCCCATTCACTTACCTTGTTTTCTGGTCCTTTGGTGCATACATTAGCCATGGCCGCATCCCTGCTCTCCTTCTAGCAGGGCCAGGCATTTGTGAATGGCCGGCGTTGGCACACTCCCTGATAGAGGGAAGCGGGGGATGCGGCCGCCAGCGCGCTCGGAGCCGCTGGCCTTAGACGAAGGCTTAGATGTTGTGATGTCAGCGGCTCCCAGCGCGCTGATTGGATGAGCGGACACTCATGTGCTGTAGGACCTGGTGAGTTACCTATGGTTATCTGGGGGGTTTCACACAGAGGGGCATCCCCAATTGGGGTTTCCCGGGGAAAAGGATCAAATCCCAGTATAGGCAAAATCCTGGGTTTTGGTCCACTTTTAAGCAGAACAAAACTCAGGATTGTGACTCTCCCTGTGTTTTTTTTCCGTTCCATTGGCGCATTCTGATTAGGGACGCCCCGCTGTGTGATGCCCCCCAGTTCGCCCAATTAAACTCACCTCTCTCTGGTCCAACAGCGCATTCGCTGGCTCTTAGCCAATCAGAGCTGTTTGCTATGTTTACATCTTTTGGCAAACGGCTCTCATTGACTATAATGGGGAGCACGCATTGTCGCATCCCCTGCATCCCCGCCCATGCGCACGCTCCCGCCTTAGCTTGTGTGCATGGCTGTCGCGAGAGCACGCGTGCAACGTCGGAGATGCAGGGGATGCGGCAGCGCGCACTCCTCATTGACAACTATGGGCCTTATGCATGAAGCTCTAGCGCCAGGTAGCGGCAGGTGAACGCCGGACACGGCAGCAATTACACATTTATGAAGCCGAATCTGGTGAGCGACTGGAACAGCGCCATGTAGCATCCGATTCATCATTATCCCAGGCTCAGCGTACAGCGCCTGCGTTCAGCCTTGCAGAGCGCCACGTCTAACCTTTCGCTACCTGGCGTCTCCCATACATTTCTATGGACGATCCTTAAATCCCTCCTGATCCCAGTTTTTTTTTCCCTAAAAAAAAACCACAAACCTTCTGACATGTATCTGGGCAAGAAAATGACATTTTTGAAAACTTTTTGGTTTAATAATATTTTTATGCAGAATTGTTCTCACATGTCTGGTATTAAAGTGTTAATGTTACAATGTTATAACAATGTCATTCCATGTGTTTTCGCTTTGTTACTGGTGGATACATGTTCAAAAACAGACTTTTATCACACAGCCTCTGGCGCTCTGGACTACAACTACATGATTTTGAGCGCCAGCGATGTGTGGGGCTGTTTTTTTGATGAATGTGGTGTGAGTCAGTCGCACTGAGCTGACGCTACCATTTCCCTCCCATACAGCGCTGTACTGCGAATCACATAACGTATTCAACAATGCCGGCCAGCGACTGAGGCGCTCTAAAACAGCGAACCATGGCCGAGCACAGGGACTACTAGGGGGCACGCTGAAATCCTCGCTACAGACGCTCATCTGTCGCTACCTGGCGTTAGTAATGAATCAGCCTGCCCGACGTTGTGACGTCAGCGCCTCCCAGCGTGCTGATTGGACGAGCGGCTGCACATGTGCTGTAGGACCAGGAAGAGGTGAGTTACCTACGGTTATCTGGGGGGTTTCACACAGAGGGGCATCTCCAATTGGGGTGCCCCGGGGAAAAGAAGCAAAACCCAGGATAGGGAAAATCCTGGGTCTTGGTCCACTTTGCCTTGCATCCCTATTGGGGATGCCCCGCTGTGTGAAACCCCCCAGTTCGCCCAGTTAAACTCACTTCTACCTGGTCTAATGGCGCATGTGCGGGCGCTCAGCCAATGAGAGCCTTTTGCTATGTTTACATCTTTTGGCAAACAGCTCTTATTGACTGTAATGGGGAGCGCGCGTTGTCGCATCCCCGGCCGCGCGCAGGCTCCCACCTTAGCTTGTGTGAATGGATGTCGCGAGAGCACGCGTGCAACGTCGGAGATGCGGCAGCGCGCACTCCTCATTGACAACAATGAGAGCCTGAATTACGGCAGTTCAGTGGGTGGCTCTCATTGGACGAGAGCCCGCACATGCACCATTGGACCAGGGAAAGGTGAGTGTGTACGGTCGCCCTGGGGGGTTTCACACAGCGGGGCATCCCGATTCTGGGAAAAGACAGCAGCCGGCCCTAGAATCTTTTAGATTCCAGCTGTTGGTGGGTTTTGTTCCGCTTTAAAGTGAATGCTTGCTGCTTTGGTCTCGGCAGGCGCTGTCATTAGAGATCTACGATTAAGGACTGGAGATAGGAGTCCGAAACGCGTAAGTCGCCGATACTGTATATATGACTTTCCAGGACTTTGATTACTACTGATTTTATTGGCTTTTGATACACTATGGAGATGATTTTAAACGCATAATTAAAAGTAAAGTTTTATGAGAAGAGGAGTGCGGACCATTCGCTTTGCTTTTCATGCTGTCATTAGAGATCTCATCCTGACCTTGCTGCCGGCTGTTGCGGCGTCCGGTCCCATAGACGCAGCGAGGAGCGGCATCAATAAATGACGACCTCCCACCGGCCGCAGATGATTCCTCCTCTGTTCTCTGCAGATCACAAGCCATTTATTTATTCCTAATGGTTCACAGAGGAACGATCAGACCACCTGAGCGATACTAAATATATCCCAACTGTGCTAAAAATATCCCACAGGTGTGTCATAGGAGGAAACAATGTATCAGCCGAGCTGTCACTCATCCCACCCGGGAAGCTATCAATTATTGTTATTATACATTTATATAGCGCTGACATATGCCACAGCGCTGTACATAGAAGCAGTCACATGACCTCCTGTGACTCAGAGCTCACACTCTAATGTCTCCTCCGCACTCACACACTGTTATTATACATTATATAGCGCTGACATATACCACAGCGCTGTACATAGAAGCAGTCACATGACCTCCTGTCCCTCAGAGCTCACACTCTAATGTCTCCTCCGCACTCACACACTGTTATTATACATTTATATAGCGCTGACATATACCACAGCGCTGTACATAGAAGCAGTCACATGACCTCCTGTCCCTCAGAGCTCACACTCTAATGTCTCCCCCACACTCACACACTGTTATTATACATTTATATAGGGCTGACATATACCACAGCGCTGTACATAGAAGCAGTCACATGACCTCCTGTCCCTCAGAGCTCACACTCTAATGTCTCCTCCGCACTCACACACTGTTATTATACATTTATATAGCGCTGACATATACCACAGCGCTGTACATAGAAGCAGTCACATGACCTCCTGTCCCTCAGAGCTCACACTCTAATGTCTCCTCCGCACTCACACACTGTTATTATACATTTATATAGCGCTGACATATACCACAGCGCTGTACATAAAAGCAGTCACATGACCTCCTGTCCCTCAGAGCTCACACTCTAATGTCTCCCCCACACTCACACACTGTTATTATACATTTATATAGCGCTGACATATACCACAACGCTGTACATAGAAGCAGTCACATGACCTCCTGTCCATCAGAGCTCACACTCTAATGTCTCCCCCACACTCACACACTGTTATTATACATTTATATAGCGCTGACATATACCACAGCACTGTACATAGAAGCAGTCACATGTTCATTTATTTTCTTTATTAGGAGTCTTTAGCCAGGTATTTGAGTACGATTGTAAGCTCCTGTGGTCCTGACAGTTGTGTAATTGATGTTGATCGTATTTTATAGACACCAATGGGGGGGGGGGGCTGCAAAAATGCTGGTAAAAAACAAACAAAAAATTCCCTTACCCCAACACCATTGGTTAATCTTGATGGACATATGTCTATGTAACTATGGGGGTTATTTAAGAAGGGATAGCTCCAGGTAGCGCCTCGTAGCGGCAGGCAGCATCTGGTGAATGCTGAGCACTGTAAAGGAAACCACATGTATGAAAGCGAATCTGGTGAGCAACTCTAACAGCGCCATGTAGCGTCACATGTATTATTACAGGCAGGTCAGTGTATAGCGCCTCTAACAGCGCCATGTAGCGTCACATGTATTATTACAGGCAGGTCAGTGTATAGCGCCTCTAACAGCGTCATGTAGTGTCACATGTATTATTACAGGCAGGTCAGTGTATAGCGCCTCTAACAGCGCCATGTAGCGTCACATGTATTATTACAGGCAGGTCAGTGTATAGCGCTTCTAACAGCGTTATGTAGCGTCACATGTATTATTACAGGCAGCTCAGTGTATAGCGCCGGCGCTCTAGGCTCAGCAGCGCCAGGTATTACCTGTCGCTCAGTGTCGCTCTCCCATACATTTCAATGGGAGTTCATTTGCTTGTGTTTAAACAGCGTGTTTTTTGCTCCAATCATTGTGTGACGTCTCCTGGCTGCGAACAAACGCTTTTATACATTTATTGGACTTTTTATATTGTTATATATTGTCATTACAGGTCTGGCACTAAAGTGTTAATGTCACAGTGTTATTATAACAATGTCATTCCATGTGTTTTCGCTTTGTTACTGGTGGATATTGCAAAAACTCTATGCTACAGCGCCCAGATTTAGAGCCGACGCTGTGTGTAGGTTTTTGATAAGTGTGGTGTGGAGCGCCGAGTGCCGGACGCACTGAGCTGGAGCTACCTCTCGCTCCCTGCAACGCTGTACTGGTGTTAGAACGCCCAACATACATCACATTCATCAATGCCGGCCAGGTTACTACAGCGACTGCAATGCTCTATTACAGCGCCTGATTCCCGCCTACAGCGTCTACTAGCGGTCGCTCTAAGCGCCACTATACAGACGCTCATCTGCCGATACCTGGCGCTAGTAGTGAATAAGCCTCCATGTATCAGCGGAGTGACCTTTTAAACAACATCTGTAGGCAGACTGGTTACTCTTGAATGTTAATTCCTAGTTTGTTTCACCTGATAATCTAGTGCTCCCCCTAGTGGCAAAAATTGGGCCACAGCCGGCGGTTTCTTCGCTACGGTGTGGCCTTGATTTACCCACTACCGGTTCTGCCATCAAAAAGGATCACAAAAGCGGGAGAATATGCTACAGAGGCAGAAAAACACTTCGCTCACAACGGGACTTTTTTATTTTTATATAGAAATATATATATATATATTTTTTTTTTATTAATTTATAAAGTGGCATATCATTCCATGGTGCTGTACAAAATATAGTATATAAGTTATATAGGAGAGTTGGATGAGTAACTTGTTATATATGTTCATGTATTGTGTGTGTATATATATATATATATATATATATATATATATATGTTAATATATTAATATATTGTGTTACAAAAGAAATTGTGTGTGTGTGTATATATATATATATATATATATATATATATATTCTATATGTTAATATGTTAATGAGATATATATTTATATATATATATTATTAGATTGTGTTATACATATATATAAGTGGAACAAGACCCATGATTTTCGTTATCTTGGATTTTGGTCCCCCCCAGTTTGGGATGCCTCGCTGTACGAAACCCCCGATTCCCCACCCAATAAACACACCTCTGTCGGTCAGTCGGTTCTCGTCCAATCAGCTTCTCAGGTCGCGTATATTAATGCGCGGACAGAGAAGCTGAATGGAATCAGCCATTGCCACACTGCATGCGGCCTCAGCATCACTCGATGGCGCTGCCCGCGCATGCTCTGTGGGCTCGTTGGACTAGTAAACAGAAAAAGGCAAACGGCAGGGTCTCACATAGCGGGGCATTAGGCCAAGGAGAGGGAATGAGCCGGTTTTGGTCCACTTACAAAAACTGGACCAGCTGGCTACAGGAGTATTATATTTTATTTTTATATACAAGTGGCCACTAGAGGGAGCGCTAAAAAATTTCCATAAAAGGAGAAAAATAAAACAGGCAAAATAGATGGGTAGGAAATTGAAAATACATTATATATCTGAGCTATAAGGGAGAGTTGGGGGGAGATTTGTAACTTTTAATCCCGCGGCCGCTCTGTGTTGAGCGCGGTAACATCATCCCTCGCCGCTGCTCGTCGTTATCGGCTTTTCCTAGAAGGAGAAATCCCGGGAAATCATCTCAGCAGATTCCCCACCGGACGGAGGTGTCGTCACTTTCACAAACAATGGAGAACCGCTCACTTATCAGCATCCATGCGGGATATCGGGGGGCGTGCGCTCCATAGGGGCCTGCAAACACGCCAGCGGGATTAACGCCGCTCTCCGGCGTAGGTGTAGAGTTCCCCTAAAATAAAATTCATGTAGGGGGCACCAAGCTGCGCTCCTGGGTTATATCTGCTTCACGAGTGCCACGCCCCCGCTCCTAAACTTTCCCGAAGTTTAACGAAACATCGGATTCTGGTCATGTGATGTCTATAAAACAAATGGATTAATATGAATAATATAATAATAATAAGTCCTTTAGACAAAAAAAACTAAGGAAGATATTAGAGATATAAAAATATAATATATATATATATATATATATATATATATATATATATATATATTATAATATATATTATATATATATATATATATATATTTTTTTTTTTTTTTTAAATTATTATATTATATATATTATATTACTTCACACAGCGGGGTGTCCCAAGCCGGGATACCCCTGAAGCAAGAGCCAAGTCACTTGATATGACACGGTGCTCTCGTCCAATCGGCTTCTCCGGAAGCGCATATTAATGTGCAGCTAAAGAAGCCATATGGAAAAACCTGTCCAGGCGGTGGAGCTGCCAGGGACAAAGGGTGAGTATGAATGATCAGCGCGGTGCATCCTGATCTTCAAGACAATGGTGGGCGCTGCATTATTAATAGGAAAGAGGGCCGGCAGGTGAGGGGTAACAAAGGCGCAGCCTCCTGGGGGAAACAATACCTGCGTCAGGTCACATGACCACCAGCCGCCTCACCTGTCAGGCGAGGATCCGGGCTCATCACACGCACCGCAGGTGGGGCCCCTGTCAGCGGCGCGCTGCGCATTGTGCGGGTTCTTCGCGTGACTCCATTTACCGACCTTCGTGCGATCTGTCCCTCACCCCACACAGGGCCCAATGACAGACGGGTGCATGCGAAATGCTCGTTAGGGAGCAAAGCTAAGCTCACTAAAGGGGGACTCCGGCTTGGGTGAGTGGTGAAGGGTTAGAACCACTTTAAAGCGGAATAGAACCCAACACAGCCTAATAGATTGTAAGCTCTTCTCCTCCTGTATCCTCCCTTATACCCTAATAGAGTGTAAGCTCTTCTCCTCCTGTATCTACCCTTATACCCTAATAGATTGTAAGCTCTTCTCCTTCTGTATCCTCCCTTATACCCTAATAGATTGTAAGCTCTTCTCCTCCTGTATCCTCCCTTATACCCTAATAGAGTGTAAGCTCTTCTCCTCCTGTATCCTCCCTTATACCATAATAGAGTGTAAGCTCTTCTCCTCCTGTATCCTCCCTTATACCCTAATAGAGTGTAAGCTCTTCTCCTTCTGTATCCTCCCTTATACCCTAATAGAGTGTAAGCTCTTCTCCTCCTGTATCCTCCCTTATACCCTAATAGAGTGTAAGCTCTTCTCCTCCTGTATCCTCCCTTATACCCTAATAGAGTGTAAGCTCTTCTCCTTCTGTATCCTCCCTTATACCCTAATAGAGTGTAAGCTCTTCTGTAACCTCTCTTATACCCTAATAGAGTGTAAGCTCTTCTCCTCCTGTATCCTCCCTTATACCCTAATAGAGTGTAAGCTCTTCTCCTCCTGTATCCTCCCTTATACCCTAATAAAGTGTAAGCTCTTCTCCTCCTGTATCCTCCCTTATACCCTAATAGATGGTTAAGGTGGGAGGAGGTGTGTGAGTGAGCTCTGCAGGTGCTGTGAATGTCTGGCTCTAGCCCAGGGCCTGGCTGCCTTGGGTGGGGTCGCTCCCCAGGTGAGCTCCAGGCTTCTGGGTCTGAATCTGGAGTCCATGTTAGAGACCCTCTGGCTACTGAATATGCTGCTGACCGGCTGACCGCGGTGGATTACAATGAAGGTGGAAGAGTCTTTATGGAAGAAAGTTACAGTAAAGTAAGTGAAGCTGGAATGGAAGTGGTGGATAATAATGATGGGCCGTGTAGCAGTGTCTGTGTGCAGCATGTAATGGAGGGAGGGCGGCAGCTCCAGCAAAGTGACTGTGCTGATCCAGGCAGGGAGATCCAACAACCTGTTGTGATGGACACTCAGCAGCCAGCTCAGGCCGGCAGTGGGAAGCAGCACAAGCTGAGGAGGACATCTTTGGAAAGACTGACAATGCAGGAAAACCTGCAGCAGAATGTGTGTGTGAGCCGAGAGTCCCGAGCCCTGCGATCCAAGACCCAGCCGGCCACCGGTGACCCCATAACTGAGGGGAAATCTGCTAAATCTGCCACTGGACATAAATCTGGGAAGTTATCAGACAATGCAAATGCTGAGCTGGGGGCAAATGGCCACAAGTCTCCCAGGACTGAGGCAGCAGAGACATTCAAAGACCCAGCAGGAAAGCCAAGGCGCAAGGCAAGTCTTAAAGAGACAGAGCGCGCACCAGAACTGCAGCTTGCAGACAAAATTCCAGATTTAGTCAACAACATGAACAGCTTAAGAGCATCCAGGACACAACTGAAAAGACAAATAGATGAAGTAAATAAAATGAAGGCAGAAAACCCCTTTATGGCAGCCTTCTATGATGAGCTGTTACAGAATTTTCTGCACTCAGCTTGCTATAGTTGTTAGTGACATTGAGACACCTGAGAAACAAATAGGGCCCATGGCAGAGAGATACAAGAACTTGAATCGGTTTGAGGAGTCTCAGAAGCTCCTGAAACACAGACAGATACCTGAACACAGCTCAGCCACTCCCTCACCATCAGAGCAGGAGACATCCTCACAGGAGCTGCTGTACAGGACCCCACTGCTGCAAGATTCTGCCCCTTCTTTTCCTGATGCCAGCCAAGCAAGCCAGCCACCCCCAGGGGGCAGCAGTGAGCAATCCCTGAATGCCTCCAGCAATGGACTCACAAGGCACCCTCCCCCAGCCTGAGAATGGATGTGATGCAGCTAATGACACTATGGAAGTTGGAGAGACCCCCCAAATTGCAATCCCGGGGTCACAGCCGGGACAGTGACACCTCTGAACTGTCCCCCACATTGTTGAACATTGATTGAGGAAACAAGCAAGCAAGTCGCAATGCCTTACAATCTGTTTGGGACAATGAACAGCCTGCGGTCTCTGATAGTAATGGGACAGAATCATCTGCATGTACTAATAATGTTTTTCCTCCCATAGGTGTTCAGCCACAGGTAGCGGGTCTCCCGCAATCCAGACCCCGCAATGATAATACTGGCAATGCATCTGGCCACGCTCCTTCTCAGAATGCCCGGAGCCGCGGTGTCCCATCTTTTAGCCCCGGCTTACATTACACTGGTCAGGCATTTAAGAGGAGGAACGTGGTAAGATTTAAGAATAAGGGGGCAAAGGAAGATCTGCCAGACAGGAGACATGTGATCCGGGAGCTTCTGTGTAACCAGATGGGGTTCACACCCGCAGATATTTTGGCCGTCATAAACCTCCTGGACAGGCAGGGCTATGATATAAGCTTCAAGCTCATGTCCAGCTTGGACAGGTTCTGGGCAGGTGTGACAAAGTTTAGGGGCGCTGAGGGATGGGACCAGTTTATCCCTATCCCGGTATCAAAGCCGGGCACGGTGAGCGTTAATATCTTGTTCTGGAATGAGTCCGTCCCCCCGCAGGACATTGTGATATGGTGTCTGACCTGACAAAGTGTCTTGATGATGATGGAATCTGGACGGGAGGCTGGAGGGTGCTGGTGAAGCTCAGGCAGCACAGTAATGTTACCTTACCACGCTTGTGCTTTAAGAGTGTAAGCTCTTATCCTCCTGTATCCTCCCTTATACCCTAATAGATGGTTAAGGTGGGAGGAGGTGTGTGAGTGAGCTCTCTGCAGGTGCTGTGAATGTCTGGCTCTAGCCCAGGGCCTGGCTGCCTTGGGTGGGGTCGCTCCCCAGGTGAGCTCCAGGCTTCTGGGTCTGAATCTGGAGTCCATGTTAGAGACCCTCTGGCTACTGAATATGCTGCTGACCGGCTGACCGCGGTGGATTACAATAAAGGTGGAAGAGTCTTTATGGAAGAAAGTTACAGTAAAGTTAGTGAAGCTGGAATGGAAGTGGTGGATAATAATGATGGGCCGTGTAGCAGTGTCTGTGTGCAGCATGTAATGGAGGGAGGGCGGCAGCCCCAGCAAAGTGACTGTGCTGATCCAGGCAGGGAGATCCAACAACCTGTTGTGATGGACACTCAGCAGCCAGCTCAGGCCGGCAGTGGGAAGCAGCACAAGCTGAGGAGGACATCTTTGGAAAGACTGACAATGCAGGAAAACCTGCAGCAGAATGTGTGTGTGAGCCGAGAGTCCCGGGCCCTGAGATCCAAGACCCAGCCGGCCACCGGTGACCCCATAACTGGGGGGAAATCTGCTAAATCTGCCACTGGACATAAATCTGGGAAGTTATCAGACAATGCAAATGCTGAGCTGGGGGCAAATGGTCACAAGTCTCCCAGGACTGAGGCAGCAGAGACATTCAAAGACCCAGCAGAAAAGCCAAGGCGAAAGGCAAGTCTTAAAGAGACAGAGCGCGCACCAGAACTGAAGCTTGCAGACAAGATTCCAGATTTAGTCAATAAAATGAACAGCTTAAGAGCATCCAGGACAGAGCGGCAATGGCAAATAGAGGAAATGAATAAACTAAAAGCAGCAAACCCCCGTAGTGCAACCGCCTGTGATGGGCTGATGGAGACTCTCTGCACACAGCTTGCTGAAATTGATAGTGACATTGAGACACTTGAGAAACAAATGGGGCCCATGGCAGAGAGATACAAGAACCTGGATCAATTTGAGGAGTCTCAGAAGCTCCTAAAACACAGACAGATACCTGAACCCAGCTCAGTCCCCCCCTCACCATCAGAGCAGGAGACATCCTCACAGGAGCTGCTGTACAGGACCCCAGTGCTGCAAGATTCTGCCCCTTCTTTTCCTGATGCCAGCCAAGTAAGCCAACCACCCCCAGGGGGCAGCAGTGAGCAATCCCTATATGGCTCCAGCGATGGATTCTATGTTTCACAAGGAGCCCTCCCTCAGCCTGAGAATGGATGTGATGCAGCCAGTGACACTATGGAAGTTGGAGAGACCCCCCAAATTGCAAGCCTGGGGTCACAGCCGGGACATAGTGACACCTCTGAACTGTCCCCCAATCGAGGAAACAAGCAAGCAAGTCCCAATGCATTGCAATCTGTTTGGGACAATGAACAGCCTGCGGTCCCTGATAGTAATGGGACTGAATCGTCTGCATGCATTAATAATGTTTTTCCTCCCACAGGTGACCGACTACAGGTAGCGGGTCCCCCTCAATCCAGACCCCGCAGTGATAATACTGGCAATGCATCTGGCCACGCACCTCCTCAGAATGCCTGGAGCCGCGGTGCCCCATCTTTTAGCCCCGGCTTACATTACACCGGTCAGGCATTTAAGAGGAGGAACGTGGTAAGATTTAGGAATAAGGGGGCAAAGGAAGATCTGCCAGACAGGAGACATGTGATCCGGGAGCTCCTGTGTAACCAGATGGGGTTCACACCCGCAGATATATTGGCCGTCATAAACCTCCCGGACAGGCAGGGATACGATATAAGCTTCAAGCTCATGTCCAGCTTGGACAGGTTCTGGGCAAGTGTGACAAAGTTTAGGGGCGCTGAGGGATGGGACCAGTTTATCCTTATCCCGGTATCAAAGCCGGGCACTGTGAGCGTTAACATCTTGTTCTGGAATGAGTCTGTCCCCCCGCAGGATATTGTGATATGGCTGAGGAGACATTGTGATATGGTGTCTGACCTGACAAAGTGTCTTGATGATGATGGGATCTGGACGGGAGGCTGGAGGGTGCTGGTGAAGCTCAGGCAGCACAGTAATGTTACTTTACATTTGCCCAACTCCTTCTTTATTGGCCGTGAGAGGGGGGTGTGTTTCTATGCCGGTCAGCCACGCTTGTGCTTTAAGTGTGGGAAGGCCGGTCATGTGGCCGGAGTGTGCACTGTAGTGAAGTGTAACCTGTGCGGGGAGATTGGTCACACCAGCGCCATGTGTACAAATGTCCGGTGTAACTTGTGTGGCCAGATGGGTCATTACCATAAGGACTGCTCGGAGGCCTTCCATAACCTCTATAGCCAGGCTGCGGAGGAGCTGGTGGCAGCAGGTGAGGTTACAGAGGAGGAGGCTCTGATGTCTGGGCAAATAGTAACAAGGCCAGGGTCTGAGACAACTGAGATAAGAGATCAGACAGATGTAACCCCACAGCCTGTGGCCACCATCCCACGGCCAGCACTGGAGCAAGCTGATAGCCCATCTTCCCCTGTAGCCCCTTCCCCTGCTATGGCCAATTGCTCTGCTCCAGCCTCTTCTGCAGATAGTAAAGCCCCTGGTGATAAGAGAGGGAAAAAAAAAGACAAGTCCACCCGCAGACCGGAGGGCGCATGGTCCTTAGTCCAAAAGCCAGGGAAAAAGCCCAAGGGCAGAACAGATACAACAGTGACAGTTACATCCAACCGATATAACATACTGTCTGAGTCAGGTGCAGATCTTTCTGGGCGCGATACTATGGAGCTGGAGCAAGAGTTAAAGAGGACCAACACCCACAGGTGATCGGGCCGATCACCTCCCTCCCCGCAGGACATCCGAGATCGGGATGTCCCGCGGGGTGAAACCCCCCCAAACACCCCAAACTCCTTACCTTATCTTCGCCTCTAGGCGTGCGCGCGCCCGCCGTCTGCGAATGGCCGGCACGGGCGCACGCGCGTCAAGAGGGACGCGCGGGAGGCGGCGGCGGAGGAGCCGCTTGTCCGCGGCTTGTCCGTCGGCGCTGGGAGCGGGGAGAGGTGAGTTTTTCGTGGGGTTGGGGGCGGTTTCACACAGCGGGGCACCCCGATCGGGGGTGCCCCACCGAAGTGGACCAAGACCCAGGATAGTCAAAATCCTGGGTGTTGGTCCACTTTAAAGCGTATAGCCAGAGAATGTGACTCGGGGTCAGAGGAGGACCCACCGACTAAGAAAAAGTCACCAGCAGCTATAGACCCGATAGACTCTGATATGGAAGTGACTGGCAGGCAGGACGACTCTGATGATTCAGATCTATGATGGTGTTTAATGTGTTACTGCTCTACATAATGATGGCACCTAACCCCTGATCTGTAACCTGATGTATCTTCACTGATTAACCATTAAGAGTATAGACACGATAGATAATGTATAGTATGTAGTATTCTGCTGTGTTATGTTTATTGTATACAAGTATACGTTATCTTTATATTATGTATTAATGCTGATTAGCTGAGTTTTGTTTGTTTGTTTACCAATAAAAATTCCCATATACCCTAATAGAGTGTAAGCTCTTCTCCTTCTATATCCTCCCTTATACCCTAATAGAGTGTAAGCTCTTCTCCACCTGTCTCCTCCCTTATACCCTAATAGAGTGTAAGCTCTTCTCCTCCTGTCTCCTCCCTTATACCCTAATAGAGTGTAAGCTCTTCTCCACCTGTCTCCTCCCTTATACCCTAATAGAGTGTAAGCTCTTCTCCTCCTGTATCCCCCCTTATACCCTAATAGAGTGTAAGCTCTTCTCCTTCTGTATCCTCCCTTATACCCTAATAGAGTGTAAGCTCTTCTCCTCCTGTATCCTCCCTTATACCCTAATAGAGTGTAAGCTCTTCTCCTTCTGTATCCTCCCTTATACCCTAATAGAGTGTAAGCTCTTCTCCTCTGTATCCTCCCTTATACCCTAATAGAGTGTAAGCTCTTCTTCTGTATCCTCCCTTATACCCTAATAGAGTGTAAGCTCTTCTCCACCTGTCTCCTCCCTTATACCCTAATAGAGTGTAAGCTCTTCTCCTCCTGTATCCTCCCTTATACCCTAATAGATTGTAAGCTCTTCTCCTCCTGTATCCTCCCTTATACCCTAATAGAGTGTAAGCTCTTCTCCTCCTGTATCCCCCCTTATACCCCAATAGAGTGTAAGCTCTTCTCCTCCTGTATCCTCCCTTATACCCTAATAGAGTGTCAGCTCTTCTCCTTTTATTACCAGGATAAAATTCTCATTGTGACATTTCCTTGCTGCAGAATCCTGGTTTCCTTTCCGGCGTGCAGAAATTTCTGACACGCCGCCATCGCGCCCAATCGCGGTTGAAATGCAATTAGTCTCTGGGAGTATTAAAACTTGGCTCCGGAACTAATAGAATTTTCTAGAGAACTTTTGATTTGTAGAAGCCGGGCTCATCCAATGAGTGAGATAGCGCTCGCGTGACCGTGGCCTCGCACAGCAGATGAGATATCCAGGGCCAGGGTGGGGGAGCAGCCAGAATCTCCGGCGACCGCGCTTGTGCCGCGAATATAAAACATTTTCCAGGGCTGGACGGACATTCGCTGACACTTTAATTACCGAAGTTTCTGATCGCATTCGGGATAGCGTCGCTTTTAAGGCCGCGGATCAGCCGCAGTAATGGCTGACAGTGATTGGATGAAGCCGGTCAAAGATATTCTGCCCATCAGAAATTCCAGGTTATTAAATGTCGTGTCTGTTATCCGGAATCCCGTTATCTGAAAAATTCAGGGAAGCAGGTAAAAAAAAAAATAACGGAATGATTATATCCTAAAGTGGAACAAAACCCGGGATTTTGACTATCGCCCCTTTTTTGGGATGCCCTGCTTTGTGAAACCCCCCAGTTTGCGCAATAATAACTCACCTCTTCCCAGTCCAGCGGAGCATGTCCGGGTTCTCGTCCAATCAGAGCTGTTTGCAGTGATGATGTCATTCCGTAGGCGGCTCTGATTTGCTTCAATGGGGTGTGAGCGGCGTGCATGCTCCGGTCTCGGCCTATCTGGATGGATGAAGCGCGTTCACTGCCCGATGATGCGCGGACACACTCGCTCTCCATTGAAAGCAATCAGAGCCCTTTTCCGAATGACATAGGCACGGGAAATGGCTCTGATTGGACGAGAGCCTGCGCATGCGCCGCTGGACCAGGAGGTGAGTTATTATGGGGGATCTTGGGGGTTTTACACAGCAGGCGCAGGCTGATGGCCTTTCCCTGGGGCATCCCGTTTTGGGGCAGAGGTCAGCATTTGGACCCCGATCCGCCACTTGAGTATCGCTGCTGTAGAACCTAAAGAATATTTATTGGAATATACAAATACATTTAATGCGGAACAAAACCCGGAAATTCAGCTTTTCCAGGTTTTGTTCCTTTCCTCCAGGGCAATTGGAATGCCCCACTGTGCCACCTACTAAAACTCACCTTTCCCAGTCATTCCAATCTGAGCCCTTTGCCTTCACTACGTCATTGAAATGAATAGGGAGCACCCCCCATATCCCCGGCCTCATGCGCGTACATGCCCCCAGGGATGCGGCAGCACACGATCCCCTTGTAAAAAATTCTGAGCTGTTTGCCGAAAGCTAAACGCCACTGATTGGACGAGAGCTCGCACATGTGTCATTGGAGCGGGGAAAGGTGAGTATTTACGGGTGTCCTGGGGGGTTTCACACAGCAGGGAATCCCCATTCAGGATGCCCCAGGCAACAGCCAGCAGACAGCCCTGTAATTTTTTTAGATTTTGGCCCTACTTTAAAGTAGACCAAAACCCAGGATTTTGACTATCCTGGGTTTTGTTCCCCGATCGGGGATGCCCCGCTTTCTGATCGCCCGAACAAACTCACCTCTTCCCAGTCCTACAGTGCCTTCGCGGCCGCTCATCCAATCAGGGCATTTGGAGCCGCTGACGTCACGTCATCTAAGACAGCGTCCAAGGCCGGGGAATCTGAGCACTTTGAAGTGGACCAAAAGCGGCCCAGAAGTCTATAAGACTTCAGAGCCACTTCCCTCCCCCAGGGGCATCCCGATTCGGGCTCTGGGTAAACTCGCCCAGGAAACTCACCTTTCCTCCCGCTCCAACAGCGCATGCGCCAACCGGGGCTGCTATACCTTTAACAGGGAGTGTGCCCGTACCAGGCCGGCGTGGGCATGCACCATGTTATAAAGTAGCGGCAATGCAGCGCTGATTGAACAAGAGGTCACGCATGTGCTATAGGAACAGGGAAAGGTGAATTTTCTGGGCGACCTGCGGGGCGGGGGGGGGGTTTGGGGTTTACACAGAAGGGCATCCCGAATTAGGACCGGGTTAGTCATAATTCCAGAGTTTTGGTCCACTTTAAGTTCCTGTCTAGGGAATAACATAAAAAATATATCCTTACCTTTTCCCCCTGCTGCTCCACTGTGCAGCGCCGGCTTCTTCATACTGACCAATGAGGGAGAACCGAGCAGCAGACTGGCATGCAGCACCACCACTTCCCATGTGACCATACCGCCCAACTTTTCAGGGTGGGAAAGAGGGATATTTGTTAAATTAGGCCACGCCCTCTCATAGAGGAATGGATGAAGCCACGCCCCCTCATTGAGGGATGGATGAAGCCACACCCCCTCATTGAGGGATGGATGAAGCCACGCCCCCATCGAGGAATGGATGAAGCCACGCCCCCTCATTGAGGGATGGATGAAGCCACGCCCCCTCATAGAGGAATGGATGAAGCCACGCCCCTCATTGAGGGATGGATGAAGCCACGCCCCCATTGAGGGATGGATGAAGCCACGCCCCCTCATTGAGGAATGGATGAGGCCACGCACCCTCATTGAGGAATGGATGAAGCCACGCCCCCTCATTGAGGAATGAATAAAGCCACGCCCCCTCATTGAGGGATGGATAGGAGATACATTGTAATAGTTACAACAATAGAAACACTTTGAATAGGCAAATGAATCATTTATTGCTGCAGATCTGCATGTTACGCCTCAAAGAGGGACAATATGTAAATGAAGCCACAACCCCTTATTGAGAGATGTATGAAGCCACACCCCCTAGTTGAGGGATGTATGAAGCCACGCCCCCTCATTGAGGGATGACGCCACGCCCCCTCATTGAGGGGTGGGTGAAGCCACGCCCCCTCATTGAGGGATTGATAGGAGATACATTGTAACAGTTACAATAATAGAAACACTTTGAAGAGGCAAATGAATCATTTATTGCTGCAGATCTGCATGTTACACCTCAAAGAGGGACAAATGAGAACAACTAGGGACAGGGGGGACATGGCCTCCAAAGAGGGACAGTCCCTCAAATTAGGCCATGCCCCAAACCACACCCATTCTGCGGCCCATGCCACGCCCATCATTCTATAAACCGGTCTCTGAGGTTGGCGTCTCTGTCTATATAATATAATATATAATATAATAATAATAGAGGCCGCTGTGAATTTGCTCAGCGCCGTTCGGTCGCGTTTAAACATTTGTTTCTATTTCAGCTTAATCAGTAACGATTCCTAATGAGCATGTATGGCCCCCGCCGCCGCCATTACCATCGGGGTTATTGAATAAAGCGACGCAATGAGCAATGATAATGTGGAAAGGGAAGTCCTTACACCTGCGAGCGCCGGACTTTAATTCGCTTAGAGAAAACAGAAGCCCATGAAATCGGTTCTTATCGGTCATTATCCTTTGTGATCGAGTGGCGGAGAAGATCAGATCACCCCCACTTTCTGTTTGCGTCGCTGCAAGTTGGCCGCTTGCATAGAACGACCCCGAACCGAAAGGGCCGTCCCCGTGATGGGAACACCCTTGGAACGAATCCCTATGCAGCTGGCCCTGGAATCGCCGGCCCTGGCCTTTCCCCTTTTTGTGAAACCCCCCAGATTGGCAGTAACAGCTTATCTTTCCCTCCGGTCCCAACGGCGCATGCGCGGGCTCTCGTCCAATCAGAGCCGTTTGCTGTGACTATGTCATTCAATTTGCAATGGGGAGCGAGAGCCATCTCATATCTCCCCCCCCCCCGCTGGCTATACAGGCTGGGAACAGGAACGCGCACGCTGCTGCGGGTATGACATAGTCGCACCAACTGGCTCTGATTGGACCCGGAAGAGGATCCATTGGCGCATGCACGGGTTTCATGGATGGGACAAAACTGGGTATAGTCAAAATCTGGGGTTTTGTTCAGCTTTAAAGTTGGGCGGAACCCGGAATTTCGACTATCCTGGGTTAGGTCCTTGTCCCCAGGTGCCCCGCTGCATGAAACCCCCAGATCGCTGATGATGTCACGCTGTCTAAGCCAGTGTTTAATGCCAGCGGCTCCGAGCGCGCTGGCAGCCGCATCCCCCGCTTCCCTCTAACAGGGAGCGCGCCCGCCATTCCCTGCTGGAGTGATAGCGGGGGTGCGGCACGTGCATGCGCCTTCGGACCGGGAAACAAGGTAAGTGAACGGGGCGACCTGCGGGGTATCACACAGTGGGGCATCCCGATTTTGGATGCCCCAGGAGGAGGTAATCAATCGAATTGTAGATTTCTGGGCCGATCGTGCTGGGTTTTGGTCCACTTTAAAGAGGAACATCAGGTTGAGGTTAATACTTCCCCCCAAAGCTGCCAGCCCTCCCTCTGGTTTACCTTTGGACACTATTTACTCACCTCCCCGTCTTCTGGGCCCCCCGGATTCCGGGCGACATCTTGCATCCCATCAGGCACTGCGCGCGCCCCCCCCCAATCCCCCCCAATTGAGGGATGGATGAAGCCACGCCTCCTCATTGAGGGGTGGGTGAAGCCACGCCCCCTCATTGAGGGATGGATGAAGCCACGCCCCCTCATTGAGGGATGGATGAAGCCACGCCCCCTCATTGAGGGATGGATAGGAGATACATTGTAACAGTTACAACAATAGAAACACTTTGTATTGGCAAATGAATCATTTATTGCTGCAGATCTGCATGTTACACCTCAAAGGGGGACAATATGTAAAAGAAGCCACGCCCCCTCATTGAGGGATGGACAAAGCCACGCCTCCTCATTAAGGGATGGTTGAAGCCACGCCCCCATCATTGAGGGATTGATGAAGCCACGCCCCCTCATTGAGGGATAGATGAAGCCACGCCCCCCACATTGAGGGATGATGAAGCCACGCCCCCTCATTGAGGGATAGATGAAGCCACACCCCCTCATTGAGGAATGGTTGAAGCCACGCCCCCATCATTGAGGGATGTATGAAGCCACGCCCCCATCATTGAGGGACGGATGAAGCCACGCCCCCCTCATTGAGGGATAGCTGAAGTCACGCCCCCTCGTTGAGGGATGGATGAAGCCACGCCTCCTTATTGAGGGATGGATAGGAGATAGGAGATGGAGATCTGCATGTTACACCTCAAAGGGGGACAATATGTAAATGACGCCACGCCCCCTCATTCAAGGATGGGAAGAAAAAATATTTATACATCTGATGCTACTGTAGGTCCACTTTAGCCTATGTCACGTTCTCCCATTGCTTCATGGTAAAAGGTTTCTAACAGCCTGATGTACAGTTTAGTTGTGCTTTGCTGCCGCAGGGAGGAAGAGACTTGCCCTATATCCACCGCGAGCACGCGCCATCCCCCGCCGCGCACCCTCCACCGTGACATGACCGATGAAGAAATAAAAATTGTTAATTGGTTCTCCCCGAAGCAGAAATGTTTCGGACAAGAGGGACGCCGAGGTCGTGGATCTGATCGGATCATCGTCAGCCTGGGGATAATATTAGCCGCACGAGACTTTACCAGTGATGTCATTTAGGGAGGAAAAAAAAAAACGCTGTGGGGACGTTGGGACACATAAAGCCATAAGAGGCCGCGGCCTTATTGTTTTATCGAGATCCCGAAATCCAAATACTTACCTAACACTCTGGTCTCATGCCGAGCCTCCATATCAGCCTGACCTTCTGATTGCCGTTCTGGTTGCCGTTGGAGCCTGGTAGCTCCTGAGGGGCTTGAAGGGCTATTGGTCTGGCCATTACTCAATGAGCACATCTGGTCTCATTGGCGTACTACACAACTTTTTGGGTACAATCATTATTCTTCTTCCCTCCTTTTTTGGGGTTCGTTTGGAGTCTGGTAGCTTTTTGGGGGTTGAAGGACTTGAGCACGTCGGGTCTTATTGGTGTGATACACTTTTTGGGGTTTCTTCTTCCCTTTGGAGCCCGGTAGCTTTTCGGAAGATCTCGGCTATCAGTTTGGCCGTTACTCATAAAGTACATCTGTTCTCGTTGGTGGGATTCACAACTTTTTGGGTTGTCTATTTTTTATTTTAAAGTATGGTAGCACTTGGGGCTTGAAGGTCTCTGTCTTCTCTTTGGAGTCTGCTAGATATAAGGGTTCGAAAGTCTCTGCTAGGGGTTCGTTTGGAGTCTGGTAGCTTTTGGGGGATTGAAGGGCTTTGCCCATTGAGCACATCTGGTCTCATTGGCGTACTACACAACTTTTTGGGTTTCTTCTTCTCTTTGGAGCCCCGTAGCTTTTCAGGGTTGAAGATCTCGGCTATCAGTTTGGCCGTTACTCATAAATTACATTTGTTCTTGTTGGTGCACTTCACAACTTTTTGGGTTCTCTATATTTTTTTAAAGCTTGGTAGCACTTGGGGCTTGAAGGTCTCAGTCTTCCCTTTGGAGCCTGCTAGCTCTTGGCGTTCGAAGGTCTCTTGCTAGAAAGAGTACAAAGGTCTCTCTA
Source organism: Gastrophryne carolinensis (assembly GCA_027917425.1). NCBI lineage: Eukaryota > Metazoa > Chordata > Amphibia > Anura > Microhylidae > Gastrophryne > Gastrophryne carolinensis. The sequence goes on from CM051239.1 coordinate 4,170,068, forward strand.
ATCTTCTTCCCTCCTTTTTTGGGGTTCGTTTGGAGTCTGGTAGCTTTTGGGGGATTGAAGGGATTTGCGCATTGAGCACATCTGGTCTCATTGGCGTGCTACACAACTTTTTGGGTTTCTTCTTCCTTTTGGAGCCCGGTAGCTTTCCGCAGTTGAAGATCTCAGCTATCGGTCAGCCTGTTACTCATAAATTACATCTGTTCTGGTTGGTGTGCTTCACAACTTTTTGGGTTCTCTATATTTTTTTATATTTATTTTCTTGGAGGCACTTGGGGCTTGAAGGTCTCAGTCTTCTCTTTGGAGCCTGCTAGCTCTTGGCGTTCGAAGATCTCTTGTTAGAAAGAGTACAAAGGTCTCTTTAATCTTCTTCCCTCCTTTTTTGGGGTTCGTTTGGAGTCTGGTAGCTTTTGGGGGGTTGAAGTGCTTTACTCATTGAGCACATCTGGTCTTTGGGGTTTCTTCTTCCCTTTGGAACCCGGTAGCTTTTCGGGCTTGAATATCTTGCCTATTGGTCTGGCCGTTACTCATAAAGTACATCTGTTCTCGGGCTTCACAACTTTTTGGGTACTCTATATTTTTTTAAAGCTTGGTAGCACTTGGGGTTTGAAGGTCTCTGCTAGAAATCTTACTCAGAGAGTACATCTGGTCTCATTATTCTTCTTCCCTCCTTTTTGGGGTTCTTTTGGAGCCTGGTAGCTTTTCGGGGTTATAGGTCCCTGCTTGCAATCTGGAACTACTCATAGAGCACATCTGGTCTAAATTGTGGGCTTTACAACTTTTTGGGTTCCCTATTTTTTTCATGGTAACACTTGGGGCTTGAAGGTCTCATGTAGTACATTGGTCTTGCTTCAGCATTTTTAAGATTCTTTGCTCCATTTGGGGTCTGGTAGCTCTTGGGAGTTGAAAATCAGTCTAAATATTAGCCATAGCGTCCATCTAGTCTCATTAATCTGTTTCACAACTTTTGGGGTTTCCTTTAGAGCCTGGTAACATTTGGGGGTGTTGAAGGACTTTACTGATTGATCACATCTGTTCTCATCGGTGTGCTTCACAACTTTTTGGATTCTTTTATTCCATTTAAAGCCTGGTAGCGCCTCGGGCTTGACAGTCTCAGTCTGGCCATTCCTCATATTGTAACTCTGGCCTTGCTTCTCAACTTTTTGGATTTTCTGTTTCATTTGGAGCCTGGTAGCTCTTTGGGCTTGAGAGTCTCAGTCATTCCTCATATTGTACCTCTGGCCTTGCTTCACAACTTTTTGGATTTCTTGTTCCGTTTGGGGCCTGATAGCTCTTGGGGTGCTGAAGGTCTCTGCTAGCAAACTGCCCATTACTCATAAAGTACATCTGGTCTCATTAGTCAGCTTCATAATTTTTTGGGTTTCCTTTGAACCTTGGTATTTCTTAGGGGGGGTTAAAGGATTCTGCTATAAATCTGGCCATTACTCAGAGAGTACATCTAGATTCATTAGTCTTCTTCACATCTTTTGGGGTTTCCTTTTAGGACCTGGTAGATTTGGGGGCTGGAGGACTTTTCTGGCAATCTGGCCATTACTTAGAGAGTACATCTGGATACATTAGTTTGCTTTGCAACTTTTTGGGTTTCCTTTAAAGCCTGGTATCTCTTGGGGGGGGGGGGGTAAAGGTCTTTGCTATAAATTGTGTCCATTTCTCAGAGAGTACATCTAGATACATTAGTCTGCTTCTCAACTTTTTGGGTTTCCTTCGAAACCTGGTATCTCTTAAAGGGCTATACATTTGGCCATTGCTCAGAGAGTACATCTAGACTCATTAGTCTGCTTCTTTTTGGGTTCCCTTTGAAGCCTGGTATCTTTTGGGGGATGGAAGGTCTCTGCTATCAATCTGGCTTTTACTTGAGATATTTATTTTTAACACATTCTCTGTAATACATCACACAAGAAACTTTACCAAACACTTGAATCCATTCAGAGCATTTAACCCCACTTCCCATCCGTAGTAACTGGAAATTCATCTATCCCATGTTTGTCACTGAGACTAGAGGCCGGTCACTGGCGCTGGTCTCTGGAACCTCATACCCGGTCCTGACATGTTCAGTCTAAAAGCAGGACCGACCATCATCATTTTAGGATGCAGAGCAGAGCAGAGGCCTGATTGGGTATAAAGAGTCTTCAGACGTATGCAGTCATGGACAGCGCCTCTATTGGTTGGGTGCAGGTGTTCCCTGCTGGTCTCCCCACCTTTGTACTGGACGGATTGTGTTGGCCATTAGACTGTATGGTAATTTCTCTGTTTTTGCACTTTGATCTTTCTCATTCATTTGCACGGTTGCACTTTGTGTCTATGACCATGAGACTGTTCTAAAGGGTTTCTCTTGTTGATTATTTGTAAATATATTGCTATTTAACTTATTGTTGATTTTTATGCATTGGATCACTTGTGTATATGGTTCGCTCATTTGTTTGTTAGCACTAGTCACTTTATTGGGTTATATTGCCCCCTCTTCACAGTATGTGTTAGAATCATTATCCCTCTCCTTAGCATGACAGGGACTATAGAATATCATTAAACAATTTTTCTTTTTAACTTTTTGTGCTGGCACAAAAATATTATTAAGGCCCTATTATTAATCTTTTTGGGGGCCCTCCTTTCAACTATTATACTTCTTCTATTGATTATGGATTCAGATTTGTATATTATATTTATAAGGGGAAGGCCCAGCTGTTTTTAATCTGTTTAATATGTCTGATGCGTTGTGTTTAGTGGTTTTGTGTATGTCTCGGTGTTATCTTTTTGATTAAATATTTATTTTTACATTGTTGTGGTGCTCCTTGTGTGAGCCAGGTGTGGCAGTTGGTCCACACCCCCTTCTTTTGTTGATCTATTGGTGCAAAAAGGAAAATAATAATAATAATAATAATAATGAGATATTCCCAAGTCATGGGTCCAAAAGCCGCCTTACTGGAGACCCCTTAGTTGAATGCTTTGGACACCTATGGGTCCCTAATACTGAGCATCATGCGCACCCAGGATACATGAAGCCATAAAGACATAGGAATCAGGAGAAGCAGCTCATAATGGCTTTATACAAATTAAAAAAACAATACTAAGCAATGTTTTCATTTGTCTTCCTCCTAAAACCTGATGAGCCTCCTGCAGCTCCAGACAAACGTCAGTGACAATCATTGCAATTTGTAATTTGGAAGATAACGTGACTGCGCCTGCTGAGCACGATTCAGAACAGGAACGATTAGCAATCCAAATGCCTGTAGCTGGAAATTAACCAACGCTTTGTGCGCTTCTTGCTAATTACTAATCGGCGACTAGCACAACGCTCCTGAATATGATTTTTTTGGCGGCTCCCAAACAGTTCAATCATCTGTCATCTGGGGGAAGTATTCCATGCGAATAGTGTCAAAGATTGTGTTATCGTTGGCTCTAGTGGCTTGTCATAGGCCATGTTAGGGTTGGTAGTTGGGTTATGCTCGGGTTGGCTTTTGGGTTATGTTAAGTTGGTGGTTCTGTCATGTTACATTGGCAGTTGGGTCATGTTAGGTTGGTGGTTGGGTCATGTTACAATGGGGTTGGGTCATGTTACGATGGTGGTTGGGTCATGTCAGGTTATTAGCTGGGTCATATTAGGTTGGCTGTTGGGCCATTCTAGGTTGGCCGTTGGGCCATGCTAGGTTGGTGGTTGGGTCATGTTAGGATGGTGGTTGGGTCATATTAAGGTGGTGGTTGGGTCAAGTTAGGATGATGGTTGATTCATGTCAGGTTGGTGCTTGAGTCATGTTAGGTTAGCAGTTGGGTCATGTTATGTTGGCAGTTGGGTAATGTTAGGTTGGTAGTTGGGTCATGTTAGGATAGTAGTTTAATAATGTTAGGTTGGTGGTTGGGTCATGTTAGCATGGTGGTTGGGTCATGTTAGGATGGTGGTTAGATCATGATGGAGGTTAGGTAATGTTAGGTTGGAGGTTGATTCATGTTAAGTTGGTGGTTGAGTCAGGTTGGTGGTTGGATCATGTTAGGTTGGCGGTTGAGTCAGGTTGGTGTTTGGGTCATGTTAGGCTGGCGTTTGGGTCATATTAGGTTGGGGATTGGGCCATTTTAGTTAGGTGGTTGGGCCATGTTAGGATGGTTGTTGGGTCATGTTAGATTGGCCGTTGAGTCAGGTTGGTGGTTGGGTCATGTTAGTTTGGTGATTGGATCATGTTAGGTTGGCAGATGGTTGGTTATTGAGCCGTGTTTGGTTGGTGGTTGGGTCATTTAAGATTGGTGGTTGGGAATTGTTAGGTTGGAGGTTGAGCCGTGTTACTGTAGTTCCGTGGAGGCTATTTAGGGGAGACTATGTATGGGCCCCAAAGTAGTGTGGCCCACCCGTTATAGAGTCGTGTTAGGTTGGCTCTTGGGACATGTTAGGTTGGCTCTTGAGGCATGTTAGGTTGGCGGTTTGGTCATGTTAGTTTGGTGGTTGGATCATGTTAGGTTGGCGGTTGGGTCATATTTGGTTGGTGATCAGATCATGTTAGGTGGGAGGTTGGGTCGTGTTAGTATGGTAGTTGGGACATGTTAGGTTGGCCCTTGAGTCATGTTACTGTAGTTCTGTAGAGGCTATTTAGGGGAGACCATGTATAGGCCCCAAAGTAGTGTGGCCCACCCGTTATAGAGTCGTGTTAGGTTGGCTCTTGAGTCATGTTAGATTGGCTCTTGAGTCATGTTAGGTTGGCGGTTGGGTCATTTAAGGTTGGTGTTTGGGACATATTAGGTCGGAGGTTGGGTCGTGTTAGGTTGGCGCTTAGGTCATGTTACGTTGGCTCATGAGTCATGTTACTGTAGTTCCGTGGAGGCTATTTAGGGGAAACCATGTATGGGCCCCAAAGTAGTGTGGCCCACCCGTTATAGAGTTATAATCTGATCCACACATTGATATCCGCTGTATGTATTATTATTATTTTTAATATTGTTTATTTATATAGCGCCATCATTGTATAAAGTGTATAGAATGGCTGTCGGCCATAGTCGGGGCATCTTGATTATCTGCTGACAATGTAAAGGATTGTGTTGCTCCGCAATATGTTTCAGGCCTTCTCGATTTCATTTTTGCATCTGGGAAACTTAGTTATACAGCGCCGGCCCTGGTTCTCATTTCCCAAATGTTTTTTCCTAATAAAGAATATTGAAATCATTATCCGGATGGAGTTCATCCAGTGTGTGCGCTCGCCGTCAATCGTTGCTTCTGTTTGACCTTAATGACTTGCCCTGTGTCAAGGCCGTGGCAGGAAAAGTATTAGCTCGGCTTTAGTGAAAAGTTCCTCTTGTTGCAGTGGCGGCCGGCGGAGGGAGGGGACCATAGGGAAGCAGAAAGTCACCTGATTTGTGTATTTCATACATAATAAATTGCGAGAAAAAAAAAATCCCCGTCTTTTTCCGAAAATGGCTTTTACGGCGCAAGAAAATAAAAACTGTTACAGTAATCTGCGTCTAATCCCCACGGGGGGGGGGGGGGGGCAGGAGGGCGCCTGGCAGGGACGTGTAAATAGAATGGCCCCGGGCTTTATCACTTCGCGTTTTTGGCGCCTTTGAAGGGAAGCGGAGGGGGGGTGATTGATTTTTTTTTTCGGTCTACAGTCAAAAAAAAAATTATTACAGCAGCTGTGAAGTGATTTCTGAAGAGTCGCGAAGAGACTTTTTACTAAAGGGCAAAACGCAGCTTCTCCGGATAAATGTGACTGATTGAAGTTCATCCGGGGATGTCGGGAATGGAAATGTAAAAGACGCCACGTGTAATGAATGTTTATCAAAATCATCATCAATCAATCACCGCGAGCAATGGCAGCTGCACGGCAGGGGCGTGCCACGGCTTCAATGGGTTAAGGGGGCGCCAAAGGGGGCCGGAGCAACGGTGGGGGATAGATAGATAGATATGAGATAGATAGATAGATAGATAGATAGATAGATAGATATGAGATAGATAGATAGATAGATAGATAGATAGATAGATAGATATGAGATAGATAGATAGATAGATAGATAGATAGATAGATAGATAGATAGATATGGGATAGATAGATAGATAGATAGATAGATAGATAGATAGATATGGGATAGATAGATATGAGATGGATAGATATGGGATATATATGAGATAGATAGATAGATAGATAGATAGATAGATAGATATGAGATAGATAGATAGATATGAGATAGATAGATATGAGATAGATAGATAGATAGATATGAGATAGATAGATAGATAGATAGATAGATAGATAGATAGATAGATAGATATGAGATAGATAGATATGAGATAGATAGATAGATAGATAGATAGATAGATAGATATGAGATAGATAGATAGATAGATAGATAGATAGATAGATAGATAGATAGATATGAGATAGATAGATATGAGATAGATAGATAGATATGAGATAGATAGATATGAGATAGATAGATAGATAGATATGAGATAGATAGATAGATAGATAGATAGATAGATAGATAGATAGATAGATATGCAATAGATAGATATGGGATAGATAGATAGATAGATAGATAGATAGATAGATAGATAGATAGATATGGGATGGATAGATATGGGATAGATATGAGATAGATAGATAGATAGATAGATAGATAGATAGATAGATAGATATGAGATAGATAGATAGATAGATAGATAGATAGATAGATAGATAGATATGCAATAGATAGATATGGGATAGATAGATAGATAGATAGATAGATAGATAGATAGATAGATAGATATGGGATGGATAGATATGGGATAGATATGAGATAGATAGATAGATAGATAGATAGATAGATAGATAGATAGATATGCAATAGATAGATATGGGATAGATAGATAGATAGATAGATAGATAGATAGATAGATAGATAGATATGCAATAGATAGATATGGGATAGATAGATAGATGTGAGATAGATAGATAGATAGATAGATAGATAGATAGATAGATAGATATGCAATAGATAGATATGGGATAGATAGATAGATAGATAGATAGATAGATAGATAGATATGGGATAGATAGATAGATAGATATGAGATAGATAGATAGATAGATAGATAGATAGATAGATAGATAGATAGATAGATATGGGATAGATAGATATGGGATAGATAGATAGATATGAGATAGATAGATAGATAGATAGATAGATAGATAGATAGATAGATAGATATGGGATAGATAGATAGATAGATAGATAGATAGATAGATAGATAGATAGATATGGGATAGATAGATAGATAGATAGATAGATAGATAGATATGGGATAGATAGATAGATAGATAGATAGATAGATAGATAGATAGATAGATAGATAGGAGGGGTCTGTTATCTGAATATGATCCTGATCCGACAGACCAGAGAATGGGCCGAGGTTGTGGCCAGGTGGATCAGGAACCTCGGCCCATTCTCTAACTACAATCCTGATCTCAGTTACAACCTGGACCTATTCTTCCTCTACAATCCTGATCAACCTGCCCAAGACCTCGTCCCAATCTCCAACTATGTTCCTGATCCGTCAGCCCACGACCTCGGCCCATTCTCTGACTATGATCCTGCACTGCCTGCCTAATACGTCAGTCTGCCTCCAGTTACTCATACCTTGTTATCTCTGTTACAACCTCGGCCCTTTCTCTTACTACGATCCTGATCCACCTGGCCACAACCTCGGCCCGTCCTCCGACAGCATTCCTGATCCATGATTTCGGCTCGTTCTCCGACTATGATCCTGATCCACTTGCCCAAGACCTCGGACCATTCTCTTGGTCCAATCTCCGACTACATTCCTGATCCACCTGGCCACAACCTCGGCCCGTTCTCTGACTATGACCCTGATTCACCTGCCCAAGACCTTGGTCCAATCTCCGACTACATTCCTGATCCACCTGGCCACAACCTCGGCCCGTTCTCTGACTATGATCCTGATCCACCTGCCCAAGACCTTGGTCCAATCTTCGACTACATTCCTGATCCACCTGCCCACGACATCGGCCCATTCTCCGACTATGATCTTGATCTGCCAGCCCCCTACCTCAGTCTGCCTCCAGTTACTCACACCTCATTATCTTTGTTACAACCTTGACCCGTTCTCTTACTACGGTCCTGATCTACCTTCCCACAACCTTGGCCGTCCTCCGACTGGATTCCTGATCCGCATGTCCATGATTTCGGCTCGTTCTCCGACTATAATCCTGATCCACCTGCTCAAGACCTTGATCCGTCAGCCCACTACCTCGGCCCATTCTCCAACTTTGTTCCGGATCCACCTGGCCACGACCTCGGACTGTTATCTTACTACAATCCTGATCCACCTGCTCAAGAACTTGGCCCAATCTCCGACTATGTTCCTGATCTGCTTGCCCACGACCTCGGCCTGTTCCGACAGACTAGAGAATTGGCCGAGGTCATGGCCAGGTGCATCAGGAACCTCGGCCCATTCTCTAACTACAATCCTGATCTCAGTTACAACCTTGGCCTATTCTTCCTCTACGATCCTGATAAACTTGCCCAAGACCTTGTCCCAATCTCTGGCTACGTTCTTGATCCATCAGCCCATGATCTCGGCCCATTCTCCGACTATGATCTTGATTCGCCATCCTACTACTTCAGTCTGCCTCAGGTTACTCACACCTTGTTATCTCTGTTACAACATCGGCCCGTTCTCTTACTACGATCCTGATCCACCTGATCCTGATCCTGCCCAAGACCTTGGCATAATCTCCGGCTACGTTCCTGATCTGTCAGCCCACGACCTCGGCCTGTTCTAGGAATATGATCCTGATCCATCAGCCCAGGTCATTGGCCTGTTCTAGGAATATGATCCTGATCCGACAGACCATGACCTCGGCCCATTTTCTAACTACAATCCTATCTCCGTTACAACTTCGGCCTATTCTTCATCTACAATCCTGATGCACCTGCCTAAGACCTCGTCCCAATGTGCGACTACGTTCCTGATCCATCAGCCCACGACCTCGGCCCATTCTCCAACTACTCACGACTACCGGTTACTCACACCTCTGGTAGCCTATTAGCCACAGTAATGGCCGGCAGGAGACCCCCCTGCTGTGCTGTGCTTCTGTACTCACTGGGGAATTCACAGACACACTAGAGGCAATATTTATTTTGAAGAATTATGAGGGTTTCGGAGCACATCTCTCTTACTGTTATCCGATTACATATTTGGAACCATATCAAACAGCAGTGTTTGGGCCCATTAGATACACAGCACCTGACCGAGTCCGGTGACACCAGAACCAGTGTCCTACCACTTTCAAGTTAAAGGAGCACTATCACGAAAAAAAAAAAAAAAAAGAATTTAAAGTTTCTCACAAAATAAGTAATAAACTGTTATTCCAAATGAGAATGTAGACAAAAGTGAACCCGAGGATCAACCAGACCCAAGGGTCACACAGAGGAGCACAACCAATGAAAATTCATACAGTTTTTATTATGCAAAAGACACACATTTAAAAAAACAACAACAAGACAATTTAAAAAAGCCTCCTAAGCCTGCCCTGAATAAGTGTATACACACCTGTCCTAAATGATTGCCCATATAGTATGAAAAATATATAAACTCGTATCTAATTCTCTTTAGGCTTAAAATAGTATTATATAATAACTAGCACCCTTTTTTTTTTGTGTCGGCACAAAAGCAAAAGATACATAATCCATAATGAATCAACACCCTTCAAAATGATTAATCCTTATTTAATCCATGAACAACTACCCCAAAGTGAAATGTGCATTGTGCAAATAATGATACTAAATTCTTTCCCTAATTAAAAATAAAATTATATACTTCAAAACATCATGACACAAAACATAACCCAAATAAAGTAACAATCATGTCAGTGCAGAAATGTAACATAAGGACACAATCAAAAACAAGTATACATGCAATAGCGAAAAGAGAGATACTCAGCTGTGTGGAGACATAGTAATCAATCACCAGGGCTGCACCACCTGCGCTTCGCGGTATATGGGACCGCTTCTTGCACTTCTTTGCACAATGCACATTTCACTTTGGGGTAGTTTTTCATGGATTAAATGAGGATTGATAATTTTGAAGGGTGTTGATTCATTATGGATTATGTATCTTTTGCTTTTGTGCCGGCACAAAAAAAAAAGGGGGTGCTAGTTATCATATAATACTATTTTAAGCCTAAAGAGAATTAGATACGAGCTTATATATTTTTCATACTATATGGGCAATCATTTAGGACAGGTGTGTATACACTTAGGAGGCTTTTTAAATTGTCTTGTTGTTTTTTAAATGTGTGTCTTTTGCATAATAAAAACTGTATGAATTTTCATTGGTTGTGCTCCTCTGTGTGACCCTTGGGTCTGGTTGATCCTTGGGTTCACTTTTGTCTACATTGTCTACGCCCTTACTTTTTTGTTATTGGTGGTGCACCATTTCTAATATATACTTGGTTATTCCAATTTAGCCCGACATTGAAGCATAGAAACTTTGCATGGTTTATATGCCTACCTAAAAGAATAGCCGAGTGACACTGGCTCGGCACATCCGGGGGAGTCCAGTAATCCAGTAGACTTGCACTATCGCCCATCCTCAGGTGCAGGGCACCACACACTAATAATAATAGCGATAATGGAGTTCCCAGGCAATGCTCGGCCTTACAATAGCCCTTCTCTATACAATGACGGTGGCTCACGGTGGCCCCTCTCCCCCTCCCGGTAGCCAGGCTGGGGCTGCGTCTCATCTCTTTGACCGGTTTATAAATCTGGTGTTTGAATCACAAATTAATTGACGCAACCCAGGCGCCTAATTAGCCACGGAGAGGACGCCTCAACGCCATCAAAAATTCGCCTTTGACTGGGGCCATGTTGACGGCCGTGCTTGAAACCCCCTGTTTGCTTCTTTTTTTTTTCTAACCGGCCTTGACCAGGCGCCAGGGAGTTCTGACAAAACGCAGTGTTGTTTTCCAAAACGCGGCTCCTGTAAACAAAAATGAATGCGCCCGGGGGGGAGACGTAGAAGGTGGGAGTTTGCGGTCGCGGCGGCTGGGAGAGCGTCCAGCGCCATGGAAAGAGCACGAAAACCTATTAGCATAATTGCTCCTCGTGCTCCCGGAGTGGAAGCGCAAAGTTGTTTTACGAGATCTGGACAGAATCACCATCGAACTGTGCGTCCTCCCTGGTGCCCGGGCCCCCGTCCTAAACGTGCCGCGTTCCCGGGCGCTACGGTATTCCTCAAACCCAACAGCTGGCACGGCGTGAACTTTAAAGAGGACCTCTATTCAGGGATGGAACAAAAAGGCTTTTCAGTCGCCGGTGCCGTTTACTCGTAAGATCTCGTAGGTGCGGCCGGGGTCTGCTAAGTGTTTTAGCGCTTGATGGACGCTTTACTGTAAAGGACGGGATAATATTTTTCTGGAATGTTTCTCATTGGGTCATACACTCTATTTTTTGTTTTACCAGTTACAATAATAAAATGGGTATCTAACATTTAAATATTTCTAATATATTCCAATAATAAAACCATACCTCCCAAGTGTCCCTGATTTGGAGGAACTGTCCCTCTTTGGAGTCTATGTCCCCCTGTCGTTCGCTGTTCCCATTTGTCCCTCTTTGAGGTGTAACATGCAGATCTGCAGCAATAAATGATTAATTTGCCTATTCAAAGTGTTTCTATTGTTGTAACTGTTACAATGTATTTCATATTCATCAATCAATGAGGGGGCGTGGCTTCATCCATCTCTCAATGAGGGGGCGTAGCTTCATCCATCCTTCAATGAGGGGGCGTGGCTTCATGCATCCCCAGTGAGGGGCGTGGCTTCATCCATCCCTCAATGAGGGGATGGGGCTTCATCCATCCCTCAATGAGGAGGCGTGGCTTCATGCATCCCTCAGTGAGGGGCATGGCTTCATACATCCCTCAATGAGGGGGCGTGGCTGCATTTACATATTGTCCCTCTTTTTAGGTGTAACATGCAGATATGCAGCAATAAGTGATTCATTTGCCTATTCAGTGTTTCTATTGTTGTAACTGTTACAATGTATCTCCTATCCATCCCTCAATGAGGGGGCGTGGTCACATCCATCCCTCAATGAGGGGGCGTGGCTTCATCCATTCCTCAATGAGAGGCTGTGGCATAATTTACCTATTGTCCCTCTTTGAGGTGTAACATGCAGATCTGCAGAAATAAATGATTCACTTGCCTCTTCCAAGTGTTTCTATTGTTGTAACTGTTACATTCTATCTCCTATCCATCCTTCAATGAGGAGGCGTGGCTTCATCCATCCCTCAATGAGGGGGCGTGGCTTCATCCGTCCCTCAATGAGGGGGTGTGGCTTCATTTACATATCGTCCCTCTTTGAGGTGTAACATGCAGATCTGCAGCAATAAGTGATTTATTCGCCTATTCAAAGTATTTATATTGTAACTGTTACAATGTATCTCCTATCCATCCCTCAATGAGAGAGCGTGGCTTCATCCATCCCCCAATGAGGGGGCGTGGTTTCATCAATCCCTCAATGAGAGGGCGTGGCTTCACCCATCCCTCAATAAGTGGGCGTGGCTTCATTTACATATTGTCCCTCTTTGAGGTGTAACATGCAGATCTGCAGCAATAAATGATTCATTCGCTTATTAAAAGTGTTTCTAGTGCTGTAACTGTTATACCTTCTATCTATCCCTCAATGAGGGGGCGTGGCCTAATATAACAATTTTCCCTGTTTCCCACCCTGAAAAGTTGGGAGGTATGATAAAACTAGATGGCCGCTTTATCGTAAAGGACATGATAACATTTTTCGAGTTGTTTCTCAATGGCTCGTACGTTCCAGCTATTAGGTTACTATAAGAGATGAGCGAACCAAACCATCCGGACCGGAGATTCGGTCCAAACTTTGGGAAGTTTCCCGCAAGTTCCTGTAACCTTAGGGTGCAATAATCTCTAAATCAATGAATATATTGTATTGTTTAAGGCAAATAAAGGCACAAATATCTCTAATTGCGCCTCTTTTCGTCTAAACAAGTTCATACGGCAGTAATTCCATGGAGATACCAAAAGCGGGATTGGTCACCCGGTCATTGTGAAGAAGGGACAGGGACTCTGATTGGCCACAATTCTAAAACACAGTTAAAAATAAAACAATACCTATCTAGTATTAAAATATTTTTCCAGTAATAAAACAATATGGCCTCTTTACCATAAAGGGCCTTGTCAGGGAACCGCAGGTCACGAGATCCCACTATCAATCAGGGGCCTCCGGACACGCAACCTGCTTTCCCAAACGCACACTAGGCAGTGATAAACGTTCAGCTAAGATGGAATATAATTGAATACAAATGCTGTTCTGAGAAGTGGGTTTACAGTGAGTTACACGCAGACATAATAGTCAGTTACCTTAAGTTGCAGTTTTAAAGTGATGATGAAGAGCTCTCACAGAATGAAGGTGAGTTGCAAGCCTATTGATGGGCACCTCCAGCACGCTGGCGCATGACCTCCCCCAGAAGTGACAAAAAACCTGGCCCAGGGTCATCCCCCTTTATGCGGCGAGACTCTTTTCACCCCTCCCTTCTGTGGGACGGACTGTCCCCTCCCACCGTTGGGTAGGCTGCTTTAGCCCCTAAAACCCTTTAGGGGTTATAACTTTGATCGGGGGGGGGGGGGTTGTATGGCTCTGGATAAGGCACCAAAAGATTGGACTGGATGCCGGGCATCTGATGAGTCCAAAAATGGGGTCCCTAAATGGGTCAGAACCTTAGATCTCCATTTCTCTAGGTTCCCCTTGTCGCAGGGCCCAGAGAAATCTACCTCTGCGTGCGGTTTTGTGGGCCCGTTCTGGTTATGTACCTGGCTTGGTGCTGGGACACTTAGTGGCCCAGCTTTGGTCCAATTTGTCTGATGCACGGTTGTTTAATCTGAGGAAGTTCACAGCTAGGGGTCACTTTTGTCCCAGGCGGGTCGGGCCTTTTCAGACCAGAGGTGTGCGGGAGTCCGCAGGGAGTCTGTGATCTGCGCTTGGCTCACAGATGCTAATTCTCCTAGGTTTAAAGGGTGACGTTTGCTAGGGACAGAGAATTTTAAAGCGGAACTCTGGACTTATATCCGTGGGTTTCTATACGTTTAAACTGGACGTGTCCTTCACAGGCCTGATACCATTTTTTGGTAGTGACAACCTGTTTCTCAATAGGTCGCACCTTCTATTGGTGGATAAATGTGTGTGCTTGCTCGATTCTCACCGGCTAATTTTCTGTAGTCGCTGAGCTTGCTCCTGCTCGTCTCATTGTGACGCCCGTCGATCTCGGCGCTGTAACGGATCCCCGGAGTCACTGCTACACAGTCTGTAAGGCACTTACCTTGGCTCGAAGTTCAAGGTTTCTTGTACAAAGCAGATGTTCCGGAGGCTGATGCCAGAGCGCCCTATGTAGAGGAGGCCGCACAATGCTTGCTATGACTAATAACGAGGAACACAGGTGACAGCAGCAGATGAAGCCGCCGGGGTTCAACCGGTTACAGCAGGGAAATGATGGTGCTACATGCAGATATTGATGATATCTTGGCATTTGAGATGTTCTGGAGGCTGGTGCCAGAGCACCCTATATAGATGAGGCCGCACAATAGACACAAAAATCAGTAACTGGGAACATGGGTAATGGCAGAAGGTGTAGAGGTTGGCGTTCAATCAGGGACACGTGGTTACAGCAGGGTAGCGATGGTCCTACATGCAGATATTGATGATATCTTTACATTGGAGATGTTCCAGAGGTTGGTGCAAGAACACTCTATAAAGATGAGGGCACACAATACTCACAATTGGTAACCAGGAACATGGATGATGGCAGCAGGTTAAGAGTCTAGGGTTTGACCAGGGTCAACCAACTGCAGCAGGGCAGCAATTGCTGTACATGCACATATTGATGACAGCTTGGCATTGGAGATGTTCCAGAGGCTGGTGCCAGAGCGTCCTATGTAGGTGATGCCGCACAATAGCCGCAACGATTGGTAACCAAGAACACAGGTGGCAGCAGAATGTGAAGAGGCTGAGCTTTGACCATGGACAACTGGTTACAGCAGAGCAGTAGATATTGTGTAGATATGTAGATATTGATGGCAGTTTGGCATTGGGGATGTTCCCGAGACTGGTGTCAGAGCACCCTATGTTGGTGAGGCCGCACAATTGCCGCAACGGTCAGTAACCAGGTGAATGTGCTGAGGTTCAATGCTTCTTCATGCAGAGTTTGAGGTCAGCTTGGCATTGGAAATGTTCCAGAGGCTGGTGCCAGAGCATCCTATGTAGGTGAGGCCGCACAATAGCCGCAATGCTTGGTAACCAGGAACACAGGTGGCAGCAGCATGTGAAGAGGCTGAGGTTCGACCATGGACAACCAGTTACAGCAGAGCAGCGATAGTTCTACATGTAGATATTGATGACAGCTTGGCATTGGAGATGTTCCTGAGGCTGGTGCCAGAGCGTCCTATGTTGGTGAGGCCGCACAATAGCCGCGGCGGTCGGTAACCAGGTGAAGAGGCTGAGGTTCAGTGCTTCTTCATGCAGAGTTTGAGGTCAGCTTGGCACTGGAGATCTTACAAAGGCTGGTTCTAGAGCACCCTATGTAGGTGAGGCCACACAATAGCGGCAATGATTGGTAACGAGGTGACCGTGTGACGGCAGCAGGTGAAGAGGCTGGGGTTCACCCAGGGACAACCGGTTACAGCAGAGCAACGATGGTCGTACATGCAGATAATGATGACAGCTTGACATTGGAGATGTTCTAGATGCTGGTACCAGAGCATCCAATGTAGATGAGGCCGCACAATAGTCACATTGATTGGTAACCAGGAGAAGAGGCTTGGGTAACAACCAGGAAAACATGGTTACAGCAGGGCAAAGATGGTACATGCAGATATTGATCGCAGCTTGGCATTGGCAATGTTCCAGAGGCTGGAGCCAGAGCTGCCTACGTAGAGGAGGCAGCACAGTAGCCGCAATGATTGGTAACTGGGAACATAGGTGATATTCAGCAGATGAAGGTGCAACTGGTTACAGCAGGGCAGCGATGGTCCTCTATGCAGATATTGATGATATCTTGACATTGGAGATGTTCCAGAGGCCGGTGCTAGAACACTCTATGTAGATGAGGCCACACAATACTCACAACAATTGGTAACCAGGAACATGGGTGACGGCAGCAGGTTAAGAGGCTGGGGTTCGGCCAGGGTCAACCGACTACGTAGATAAGGCCGCACAATAGCCACAGTGATTGGTAACTGGGAACTGGGATATTCAGTAGATGAAGATGCTGTGGTTCGACCAGGGACAACTGGTTACAGCAAGGCAGCGATGGTCCTACTTGCAGATATTGATGATATCTTGGCATGTTGGCATGTTCCAGAGGCTGGTGCTAGAACACTCTATGTAGGCCACACAATACTCACAATTGGTAACCATGGGTGACGGCAGCAGGTTAAGAGGCTGGGGTTCGACCAGGGTCAACCGAATACGGCAGGGCAGCAATTGCACATATTGATGACAACTTGGAATTGGAGATGTTCCAGAGGGTGGTGCCAGAGCGCCCTATGTAGGCAAGGCCGCACAATAGCGGCAACGATTGGTGATGGGGTAAACAGGTGACGACAGCAGATAAAGAGGCTGGGGTTCACCCAGGGACAACCGGTTACAGCAAGGCAATGATGGTCGTACAGGCAGATATTGATGACAGCTTGGCATTGGAGATGTTCTAGATGCTGGTACCAGAGAATCCGATGTAGATGAGGCCGCACAATAGTCAAAACGATTGGTAACCAGGAGAAGAAGCTTGGGTAGCAACCAGGAACACATGGTTACAGCAGGGCAGTGATGGCTTACATGCAGATATTGATCGCAGCTTGGCATTGGCAATGGAGCTGCCTATGTAGATGCACGATAGCCGCAATGATTGGTAACTGGGAACATAGGTGATATTCAGCAACTGAAGATGCTGTGGTTCGACCAGGGACAACCGGTTACAGCAGGGCAGTGATGGTCCTACATCCAGATATTGATGCTAGCTTGGCATAGGAGATGTTCTGGAGGCTGGTGCCAGAGCACCCTATATAGATGAGGCCGCACAATAGCCGTAGCGATAGGTAATCAGGGGAAGAGGCTGGGTTTTGACCAGGGACAACTGGTTACAGCAGGGTAGCGATGGTCCTACATGCAGATATTGATGATATCTTGGCATTGGAGATGTTCCAGAGGCTGGTGCCAGAGCACCCTATATAGATGAGGCCGCACAATAGCCGTAACGATTGTTAACCAGGTGAAGAGGCTTGGTTTTGACCAGGGACAACTGGTTACAGCAGGGAAACGATGGTCCTACTTGCAGATATTGATGATATCTTGGCATTGGAGATGTTCTGGAGGCTGGTGCCAGAGCACCCTATATAGATGAGGCTGCACAATAGCTGTAACGATAGGTAATCAGGGGAAGAGGCTGTGTTTTGACCAGGGACAACTGGTTACAACAGGGCAATGATGGTCCTACTTGCAGATATTGATGATATCTTGGCATTTGAGATGTTCCAGGGGCTGGTACCAGAGCGCCCTATATAGATGTGGCCGCACAGTAGACTCAAAAATCAGTAACTGGGAACATGGGTAACAGCAGAAGGTGTAGAGGTTGGCGTTCAATCAGGGACACATAGTTACAGCAGGGCAATGATGGTCCTACTTGCAGATATTGATGATATCTTGGGATTGTTGATGTTCCCGAGGCTGGTGCCGGAGCGCCCTATATAGATGAGGCCGCACAATATCCGCAACGATTAACCAGGTGAAGAGGCTGGGTTTTGACAAGGCACAACTGGTTACAACAGGGTAGCGATGGTCCTACATGTAGATATTGATGATATCTTGGTACTGGAGATGTTCCAGGGGCTGGTGCCATAGCACCCTATATAGATGAGGCCGCACAATAGCCGCAACAATAGATAACCAGTTGAGGAGACTGTGTTTTGACCAGGGACAACAGGTTACAGCAGGGCAGCGATGGTCCTACTTGCAGATATTGATGATATCTTGGCATTGCTGATGTTCCAGGGGCTGGTAGTGGAGCACCCTATATAGATGAGGCGCACAATAGCCGCAACGATGGGTAACGAGGAGAAGAGGCTGGGTTTTGACCAGGGACAACAGGTTACAGCAGGGCAGCGATGGTCCTACTTGCAGATATTGATGATATCTTGGCATTGCTGATGTTCCAGGGGCTGGTAGCGGAGCACCCTATATAGATGAGGCCACACAATAGCAGCAACAATTAACCAGGTAAAGAGGCTGGGTTTTGACCAGGGACAACTGGTTACAACAGGGCAGCCATGGTCTTCTATGCAGATATTGATGATATCTTGGCATTGGAGATGTTCGAGAGGCTGGTTAAAGAGCACCCTATATAGATGAGGCCGCACAATAGCCATGACATATTGGAATTGGAGTTGTTCCAGAGGTTGGTACCAGAGCAACCTATAAAGATGAGGCCGCACAATAGCCACAACGGTTGTTAACCTGGTGAAGAGGCTGGTTTTTGACCAGAGACATCTGGTTACAGCAGGGCAACGATGGTCCTGCATGTAGTTCTTGATGACAGCTTGGCATTGTTGATGTTCCTGATGCCAGAGTGCTCTATGTAGATGAGGCCGCACAATAGTCGCAACCATTGGTAACGAGGAACATGGGGGGGGCAGCGGGTGAAGAGGCTGGGGCCTCGACCAGAGAACCGGTTACAGCGGGGCAGCCATGGTCAACAGCTTGGCCATGGACATGGTCAACAAAGCAACGGTCAGCAGCAGCATGTGGTCCTGTCTGCTGATATAGCCAAATACAGAAGAGGTCGGCAACAAGCTCGACAGGAAGATCCGAAGGAGGACCTTTACGCGGACCACACGCACACTAACAATATGGCCAAGGTTTTGGTCGGCTTTAAAAGTTAAAACACTCATAGGCATACACAAAATCATTCAGATGACACAAACATAAAATATTCATATCTTTATTTTACCATGATAACGCACAATTGAAAGAACAAAACCAATTAAATATTCATAGAATATTACCATAATACAACATAAATTACCATAAAGGAACAACGCTAATTAAATATTCAGATCATTTTACCATAATAAAGCATTAATATAAGAACAACGCCAATTAAATATTCATGGAATTTTACATTTATATTAGAATTAAAGGGGAAAAAAATGAACAATTATAATATGTTATTAACGTAAATGCGCATTTAAAGAAATATATTCATAGAATTTAACAGTAAATGTAATTAGGAATAAAATAATAATATTTAGAACGTAATTATAAAAGCGATATATTTTTTAACATTAGATAATAAATAATAATAACAATAATAAAAATTAGAGTGAAAAGTGTAATTAAAGCAAAGAATATTACCATAAAACAACATAAATTAACATAAAAGAACAATGCCAATTCAATATTCAGATCATTTTACCATAATAAAGCATTAATATAAGAACAATGCCAATTAAATATTCTTGGAATTTTACTTTTATATTAGAATTAAAGGGGCTAAAAAAAAAAACCAAATGAATAATTATAATATATTACTAAAGGAAATGAGTATTTAAAGAAATATATTTATAGAATGTCACAGTAAATGTAATTAGGAATACAATTATAATAAAGCATTCAGAGCGTAATTATAATAGCAATTTATTTATTTATAAATATTAGATTATAAATAATAATAATAATAATTAAAGTGAAAAGTGTAATTAAAGCAAAGAATATTACCATAATACAACATAAATTAACATAAAAGAACAATGCCAATTCAATATTCAGATCATTTTACCATAATAAAGCATTAATATAAGAACAATGCCAATTAAATATTCTTGGAATGTTACTTTTATATTAGAATTAAAGGGGCTAAAAAAAAAAAAACCAAACGAACAATTATAATATATTACTAAAGGAAATGAGTATTTAAAGAAATATATTTATAGAATGTCACAGTAAATTTAATTAGGATTAAAATTATAATAAAGTATTCAGAGCATAATTATAATAGATAAATATAATATATTTATTTATTAATATTAGATTATAAATAATAATAATAATTAAAGTGAAAAGTGTAATTAAAGCAAAGAATATTACCATAATACGACATAAATTAACATAAAAGATCCTTTCTACAGTAAATGGCTGGGGACGGGGGGAGCGTGCAAACGCCGCTGGGGATGCGGGGGGGGGGGGCGCTCCCCTTTATAAATAATCTGAGCATGCGCCGTTGTATTGGGGAAAGGTGAGTGATTACCGTCACCCTGGGGGGTTTCACACAGTGGGGCATCCCGATTCGGGAAAGCCAGCGATCGCCTCATTAATCTTTTATGTTTCCAGGCGAGAATGCCAGGTTCTTATTCGTTCTGTTTGAAATGTAATAATTCCCTTTTGGCGCATGCCCGACAAAGTTTTACAATAACTGTACCTTGGAATGTCCTGGGTGTTATGTTTAACCCCTTCTTCTGACTGTCTGTAAAATTGTTTGTTTTTTATTGAAAATGGAAAATAAATAATATATATAAAATAATAATAATAATAATAAAATATTTAGAGCATAATTATAAAAGCAATATATTTATTTATTATTGTTTATTATTATTAATATTAAATAAAATATTATTATTGATATTAAACAATAGTATTAGTATATTATTTATTATTATTAATATTACATTAGATTAATAATAATAATAATAATAATAATAATAATAATAATAGTAATAATAATAATAATAATAATAATAATAATAATAATAATAAAAATAATAATAATTAGAGTGAAAACTATAATTAAAGCAAAGATCCAGAATTATACAGAGTAATTATACAGAGTATACAGAAGATTAGGAGCAGAGCATGAGGCGACGACACGGGGGCGCGCAAAGCCTGTCATGTGACTTTACCCGATTTGTATTGGCCGCTGAGAAAGCGGCGACAGATTGACGCAAGGCGGCGGCATTTTTTCCTATGATAGGACCACAAGTCCCAGCATGCCCGACTGGTGAGGGGCAACAGCTGATCATATCAGGCCCTTTTAAATGTGAGGGGGCCCCTAACAGAGCATCCACCGGGGCCCAGACTCCAGTATGGGGCCCAGCTTTGAAGAAAGGGGCCCTGACCCGAGACTCGCAGGATGCCACATTATTGCTGCTGGCGTTGGTGATAAATGCCTTGGGGCCCAACAAAGTTTAGGGGCCCGCACATAGGTGACAAAAGGGGCCCAGGCTCTATAGAGCTATTATCATGTCTGGGTCCCTAATAACCTATAATGTGATGGCTGGGCCCCTTGTTTAAAATTCAGTCTCTTATATAATTATATATATATATATATATATATATATATATATATATATATATATAGTGCTGGGGCCCATTTCAAACTAGGGGCCCAGCCATCACATAGGTTATAGAGGGGCCCACACTCTAAAGAGCCTATAATGTGCTTCTCCTTTGGTGCGATCATACAATAGCTTGATAATGCTTCTCCTTGGGTTGCTCCTCCTCTCAGGCCTTTTCAGTGTCTTAGCTCCTCCTCTCTGGCATTTTCTGTGTCTCTTTGCTCCTCCTCTCAGGCCTTTTCTGTGTCTCTTTGCTCCTCATCTCTGGCCTTTTCTGTGTCTTTGCTCCTCCTCTCTGGCCTTTTCAGTGTCATAGCTCCTCCTCTCTGGCCTTTTCAGTGTCTTAGCTCCTCCTCTCAGGCCTTTTCAGTGTCTTAGCTCCTCCTCTCTGGCCTTTTCAGTGTCTTAGCTCCTCCTCTCTGGCCTTTTCTGTGTCTTTGCTCCTCCTCTCTGGCCTTTTCAGTGTCTTAGCTCCTCCTCTCAGGCCTTTTCAGTGTCTTAGCTCCACCTCTCTGGCCTTTTCTGTGTCTTTGCTCCTCCTCTCAGGCCTTTTCAGTGTCTTAGCTCCTCCTCTCTGGCCTTTTCAGTGTCTTAGCTCCTCCTCTCAGGCCTTTTCAGTGTCTTAGCTCCTCCTCTCAGGCCTTTTCTGTGTCTCTTTGCTTCTCCTCTCTGGCCTTTTCTGTGTCTTAGCTCCTCCTCTCAGGCCTTTTCAGTGTCTTAGCTCCTCATCTCTGGCCTTTTCAGTGTCTTAGCTCCTCCTCTCAGGCCTTTTCAGTGTCTTAGCTCCTCCTCTCTGGCCTTTTCTGTGTCTCTTTGCTCCTCCTCTCAGGCCTTTTCTGTGTCTCTTTGCTCCTCCTCTCAGGCCTTTTCTGTGTCTTTGCTCCTCATCTCTGGCCTTTTCAGTGTCTTAGCTCCTCCTCTCAGGCCTTTTCTGTGTCTCTTTGCTTCTCATCTCTGGCCTTTTCAGTGTCTTAGCTCCTCCTCTCAGGCCTTTTCTGTGTCTCTTTGCTTCTCATCTCTGGCCTTTTCAGTGTCTTAGCTCCTCCTCTCAGGCCTTTTCAGTGTCTTAGCTCCTCCTCTCTGGCCTTTTCTGTGTCTTTGCTCCTCCTCTCAGGCCTTTTCAGTGTCTTAGCTCCTCCTCTCAGGCCTTTTCAGTGTCTTAGCTCCTCCTCTCTGGCCTTTTCTGTGTCTTAGCTCCTCCTCTCTGGCCTTTTCTGTGTCTTTGCTCCTCATCTCTGGCCTTTTCAGTGTCTTAGCTCCTCCTCTCAGGCCTTTTCTGTGTCTCTTTGCTTCTCATCTCTGGCCTTTTCAGTGTCTTAGCTCCTCCTCTCAGGCCTTTTCAGTGTCTTAGCTCCTCCTCTCTGGCCTTTTCTGTGTCTTTGCTCCTCCTCTCAGGCCTTTTCAGTGTCTTAGCTCCTCCTCTCAGGCCTTTTCAGTGTCTTAGCTCCTCCTCTCTGGCCTTTTCTGTGTCTTAGCTCCTCCTCTCTGGCCTTTTCTGTGTCTCTTTGCTCCTCCTCTCAGGCCTTTTCAGTCTCTTAGCTCCTCCTCTCAGGCCTTTTCAGTGTCTTAGCTCCTCCTCTCTGGCCTTTTCTGTGTCTCTTTGCTCCTCCTCTCTGGCCTTTTCTGTGTCTTAGCTCCTCCTCTCAGGCCTTTTCAGTGTCTTAGCTCCTCCTCTCTGGTCTTTTCTGTGTCTCTTTGCTCCTCCTCTCAGGCCTTTTCAGTGTCTTAGCTCCTCCTCTCTGGCCTTTTCTGTGTCTCTTTGCTCCTCCTCTCTGGCCTTTTCTGTGTCTCTTTGCTCCTCCTCTCTTGCCTTTTATATGTCTTAGCTCCTCCTCTCTGGCCTTTTCGGTGTCTCTTTGCTCCTCCCCTTTGACCTTTTCTATGCCTTTGCTCCTCCCCCCTGACCCTTTCTGATGTAACTGAATGGCAGGGCATGCTGGTGCTTGTAGTTTCCTGGCAGCAAAGGAGGATCTGCATGACTGGAGAATCAGTTGATAGGGGATAACCCAACACTATGGAACTCCGGAGAACTCCTTAATAACTTTCCCTCTGGCGACAGTTGCTGACACTTCCTATGTTCACACACTCACACTCTCCCCATGGAGAACAATTCTTTTAACCTATTTAATTTGATGACATCATGGATGATGTCATAGAACATTTGAATAGTGTTCCCTTGAGTTCTGCTCTAACTTTCCCTCCAGCGACAGTTGCCGACCCTTCTCACCTTCACACTCCCCACTGTGGAGAACAATTCCCGGAAACTCTTTCCACATTGTGACAGTTAGGATACAAAGTTTCCTGTGCGAGCAAAGCCGATGATGTCACCTATGATGTCATTGTTGATGTAGCCGCGTTTTAATCCTGCGCTCGGGTTTCTTCGTCCTTCGGATAATTCCTCTGTAATGAGAACAGATTGGAAACGATGTCACTGATGAGATACCACTAAGCAGAAGGAGCTCATGATGGCAGTGTGCTCCCTCTAGTGGTCAGTGTACAGTGTGATGGAGGGTGTAATACACACACTGACCACTAGAGGGAGCGCACTCCTACATCACACTAAGCAGAAGGAGCTCATGATGGCAGTGCTCCCTCTAGTGGTCAGTGTGCAGTGTGATGGAGGGTGTAATACACACACTGACCACTAGAGGGAGCGCGCTCCTACATCACACTAAGCAGAAGGGGCTCATGATGGCAGTGCTCCCTCTAGTGGTCAGTGTGCAGTGTGATGGAGGATGTAATACACACACTGACCACTAGAGGGAGCGCACTCCTACATCACACTAAGCAGGAGGAGCTCATGATGGCAGTGTGCTCCCTCTAGTGGTCACTGGGTGTAATACCTGCTGGCTGCTAATGGTGAATGTGAAACCCGGTGGCCGAAAAAAAGACTAACCCGCCCCCTGCTTTTGTTTTCCAGGTGGATTCCGATGATGTCATCACCAAAGAGGAGCAGATCTACCTATTGGTCAAAGCCAAAGGCCACTGCGAGAAGCACCTGAGCCCCAAACCCCAAGGTGAGTGCCCGGGAGTGGGTGGCAACACTGATTATACATTGTGCGGCAACAGTGATTATATATTGGGCAGCAACATTGATTATATATTGGGCGGCAACACTGATTATAGATTGGGCGGCAACACTAATTATAGATTGGGCGGCAACACTGATTATAGATTGGGCGGCAACAGTGATTATATATTGGGCGGCAACACTGATTATATATTGGGCGGCAACACTGATTATATATTGGGCGGCAACACTGATTATAGATTGGGCGGCAACACTGATTATATATTGGGCGGCAACACTGATTATATATTGGGCGGCAACACTGATTATATATTGGGCGGCAACACTGATTATAGATTGGGCGGCAACACTGATTATATATTGGGCGGCAACATTGATTATATATTGGGCGGCAACATTGATTATATATTGGGCGGCAACACTGATTATATATTGGGCGGCAACACTGATTATATATTGGGCGGCAACACTGATTATATATTGGGCGGCAACACTGATTATATATTGGGCGGCAACACTGATTATAGATTGGGCGGCAACACTGATTATATATTGGGCGGCAACATTGATTATATATTGGGCGGCAACATCGATTATATATTGGGCGGCAACAGTGATTATATATTGGGCGGCAACAGTGATTATAGATTGTGCGGCAACATTGATTATGTATTGGGCGGTAACACTGATTATATATTGGGCGGCAACACTGATTATATATTGGGCGGCAACACTGATTATAGATTGGGCGGAATTACTGATTATATATTGGGCGGCAACAGTGATTATAGATTGGGCGGCAACAGTGATTATAGATTGGGCGGCAACAGTGATTATAGATTGGGCGGCATTACTGATTATATATTGGGCGGCAACAGTGATTATAGATTGGGCGGCAACAGTGATTATAGATTGGGCGGCAACAGTGATTATAGATTGGGCGGCAACATTGATTATATATTGGGCTGCAACATTGATTATGTATTGGGAGGCAACAGTGATTATAGAATGAGCGGCAACATCGATTATATATTGGGCGGCAACATTGATTATGTATTGGGAGGCAACAGTGATTACGTATTGGGCGGTAACACTGATTATAGATTGGGCGGCAACAGTGATTATATATTGGGCGGCAACACTGATTATATATTGGGCGGCAACAGTGATTATATATTGGGCGGCAACACTGATTATATATTGGACGGCAACACTGATTATATATTGGGCGGCAACACTGATTATAGATTGGGCAGCAACAGTGATTATATATTGGGCGGCAACACTGATTATATATTGGACGGCAACACTGATTATATATTGGGCGGCAACAGTGATTATGTATTGGGCGGCAACACTGATTATATATTGGGCGGCAACACTGATTATATATTGGGCGGCAACATTGATTATGTATTGGGCGGTAACACTGATTATATATTGGGCGGCAACACTGATTATATATTGGGCGGCAACACTGATTATAGATTGGGCAGCATTACTGATTATATATTGGGCGGCAACAGTGATTATAGATTGGGCGGCATTACTGATTATATATTGGGCGGCAACACTGATTATATATTGGGCGGCAACACTGATTATATATTGGGTGGCAACACTGATTATATATTGGGCAACATTGATTATAGATTGGGCGGCAACACTGATTATATATTGGGCGGCATTACTGATTATATATTGGGCGGCAACACTGATTATAGATTGGGCGGCAACAGTGATTATATATTGGGCGGCAACACTGATTATATATTGGGCGGCAACACTGATTATATATTGGGCGGCAACACTGATTATAGATTGGGCGGCAACACTGATTATATATTGGGTGGCAACAGTGATTATATATTGGGCGGCAACACTGATTATATATTGGGCGGCAACACTGATTATATATTGGGAGGCAACAGTGATTATATATTGGGCGGCAACACTGATTATAGATTGGGCGGCAACAGTGATTATATATTGGGCGGCAACAGTGATTATATATTGGGCAGCAACAGTGATTATATATTGGGCGGCAACACTGATTATATATTGGGCGGCAACACTGATTATATATTGGGCGGCAACAGTGATTATATATTGGGCGGCAACATTGATTATATATTGGGCGGCAACACTGATTATATATTGGGCGGCAACACTGATTATATATTGTTCTCACTTTAATTATAGGGGGCGTCACTGATTAAAGACTGAGCATTAAAGTTGATTGTAGATGGGGTGGCAACATTGTAACACTGGCGGGAAACATCATGTGAGTGATACCCGGGGGGGGGGGGCATGTAGCTGGGGGGGGGCATGTAGTTGAGGGGGGCATGTAGCCGGGGGGGGGGCATGTAGCTGGGGGGGGGCATGTAGCCGGGGGGGGGAGGGGGCATGTAGCTGGGGGGGGCATGTAGCCGGGGGGGGGGGAGGGGCCATGTAGCTGGGGGGGGGGGCATGTAGCTGGGGGGGGAGGGGGCATGTAGCTGGGGGGGGCATGTAGCTGGGGGGGCATGTAGCTGGGGGGGCATGTAGCTGGGGGAGGGGGGGGGCATGTAGCTGGGGGGGCATGTAGCTGGGGGAGGGGGGGGCATGTAGCTGGGGGGGCATGTAGCTGGGGGAGGGGGGGGGGCATGTAGCTGGGGGGGCATGTAGCCAGGGGGGGAGGGGGCATGTAGCTGGGGGGGGGGCATGTAGCTGGGGGGGGGCATGTAGCTGGGGGAGGGGAGGGGGCATGTAGCTGGGGGGGGGGCATGTAGCTGGGGGGGGGCATGTAGCTGGGGGGGGAGGGGGCATGTAGCTGGGGGGGCATGTAGCCAGGGGGGGAGGGGGCATGTAGCTGGGGGGGGGGGCATGTAGCTGGGGGGGGCATGTAGCTGGGGGAGGGGAGGGGGCATGTAGCTGGGGGGGGCATGTAGCTGGGGGGGGGCATGTAGCTGGGGGGGGCATGTAGCCGGGAGGGGGGGGGGTGCGGCGGCCGAGCTTCAGTCCTGGGAAAAGTCTTTATCTGACATATATATCGGGAGCCTGGGTGGGAATCCCGGGAGGTCAGTCTAATATTTACACTGGAGCATTGTGGGAAAAAGCATTTCTATACATCCAAACTGAAAGAAAGGTACAATGGGGGGGGGGGGTAAGAAAGAGACAGAGTGAGAGAGAAAAAGAGAAAAAGGAAGAAAGTAACAATGTGAAAAAGAGAGTAGCCAAAAAAAAAGAATATTTTAACATGTTAGAAAGAGAGAAAGAAGGAAAGAAAGAAAGATGAGATACAGAAAAAAAAGAAAGACTGATGAGCGAGAGAGAGAAAGAAAGAAAGAAAGAAAGAAAGAAAGAAAGAAAGAAAGATGAGAGACAGAAAAAAGAAAGAAAG
Source organism: Gastrophryne carolinensis (assembly GCA_027917425.1). Lineage (NCBI taxonomy): Eukaryota > Metazoa > Chordata > Amphibia > Anura > Microhylidae > Gastrophryne > Gastrophryne carolinensis. Next base: position 4,197,882 of record CM051239.1, read on the forward strand.
ACGAGAGAGAGAGAAAGAATGATAAGAGACAGAAAAAAAAGAAAGAAAGACGAGAGAGAGGTAGAAAGAAAAAGAAAGAAAGAAAAATAAGAGGCAGAAAGAAAGAAACAAAGTAAGAAAAAAAGCAAGATAGACGAGAGAGCGAGAAAGAAAGAAATAAAGATGAGAGACAGAAACAAAGAAAAAAAGATGAGAGACAATAGAAAGAAAGACAAGAGAGAGAGAGAAAGAAAGAAAGAAAGAAGGAAAGAAATAACTTTGATGAGAAGACAGAGAAGAAGAATAAAAAGAAGAGAAAAGAAAAGATGATAGAATGAGACAGAAAGAAAAGGGAAGAAATATGAGCAAGAGAAAGGGAAGGAAGGAAGGAAAAAGGAAGAACAGAAGAAAGACAAGAGAAATAACAAGGGAATATAAAAGTCATAGAGCATATAAAAGAGAGAGAAAAAAGAGAAATGTACAAATTCCGAGGAAAAAAAAAAGATGGAAAAACAATTAAACATGGGGATAAAAAGAGTAAAAAAAGAAAGAAAGGAGAGAAAAAGAAAGAATGATGAGAGCAAAAGAAAAAGTAATAGCAAAAGAGAGAGGGAGAAAGCAAGAAAAGCGAGACACAGAAAGGACGAGAGACCAAGCAAGTGAAAAAGCCAAGAAAGTGAGGGAGAGAAAAGTAGTAACAGGAAGAAAGAAAGAATGGGGAAAGAAAAAAAAGGAAGGGGGAAAAATAAAGACTAGAGAGAAAGAAAGAGAAAAAAAAAGTAAAAAAAAATAGGCGGGAAAGAAAAAAGAAAGGGTGAAAAATAAAGACTAGAGAGAAAGAAAGAGAAAAAAAAAGTAAAAAAAAAAAAAATAGGCGGGAAAGAAAAAAGAAAGGGTGAAAAATAAAGACTAGAGAGAAAGAAAGAGAAAAAAGTAAAAAAATAGGGCGGGAAAGAAAAAAGAAAGGGTGAAAAATAAAGACTAGAGAGAAAGAAAGAGAAAAAAAAAGTTAAAGAAATAGGCAGGAAAGAAAAAAAGATGAGCGAAAGACAGTGTGAGAGAGTAAAATAAAAGAAAGTGAGAGAGAAAAAGAAAAGTAATATGATAAATAGAAAGTTAGGGGTAGAAAGAAAGAAAAAGAGAGTAAGCGAGTGATAGAGCAAAAAAGCGAGGGAGGGAAAAAAAGTTAAAAAAAAGAAAGAGTGATGAAAGAAAAATAGAAAGAGGGAAAAAAGTTTAAATGTTAGAGAGAAAGAAAAAAAAAAGGAAAATTAGAGATAAAAGGAAAAGAACGATGACAGAAAAGAAAGAATGTGATAAAGAAAACAAAGGAGAAGGATTTTTTGTGTCTTTTTCTCCATTGTTCCGGCTCATGGCGCAGTGTATTGGGGCATCCCGTAGTCATGTGATACGGCGGGGGCGCGGCTCATGGGCGGAGCTTCACAATCACACAGTCGGGGATTTGGCCGCGCTCCCACCGCTAACCAATCAGCGCCAGCCGCGTTGGTCCCGCGAGTCGTTGGAGGATTAGCGCCTGCGGGAGAGGGATGCTGTTAAAGCCCGGTGACCTCTCAGCGACCCCCAGCGGACGCCCCGGGGTGATGCGCACGGGAAGCGAGATTGAGTGATGTCATCGCAATAATAACATTAGCGCAATGCGACTAATCCCGCTAATCCCTCCCCCGACGCCGATCACTCGCTTTGTCGCCCGCATCCCGTCTGGAGCTTTGCTATTATTATTTATTATTATTATTATTGTTTATTTATATAGCGCCATCATTTTCCGTAGCACTGTACAAAGTAATGCTACGAGAGATATTCAGCAACCCTCCGTGGTGATACTTACCTGCCTCCAGGTGTGCCCCGCCCCACCCTGGAGAAGTGAAATAAGGCCACACCCCCCATTGAGGGATGGGTGAAGCCACGCCCCCTCACTGAGGGATGGGTGAAGCCACGCCCCCTCATTGAGGGATGGATGAAGCCACGCCCCCTCATTGAGGGATGGATAGGAGATACATTGTAACAGTTACAACAATAGAAACACTTTGAATAGGAAAATGAATCATTTATTGCTGCAGATCTGCATGTTACACCTCAAAGAGGGGCAATATGTAAATTAAGCCACTCCCCCTCATTGAGGGATGGGTGAAGCCACGCCCCCTCATTGAGGGATGGATAGGAGATACATTGTAACAGTTACAACAATAGAAACACTTTGAATAGGAAAATGAATCATTTATTGCTGCAGATCTGCATGTTACACCTCAAAGAGGGGCAATATGTAAATTAAGCCACGCCCCCTCATTGAGGGATGGATGAAGCCACACCCCCTCATTAAGGGATGGATGAAGCCACGCCTCCTCATTGAGGGATGTATGAAGCCACGCCCCCTCATTGAGGGATGGATGAAACCACGCCCCCTCATTGAGGGATGGATGTAGCCACTCCCCCTCATTGAGGGATGGATGAAGCCACACCCCCTCATTGAGGGATGGGTGAAGCCACGCCCCCTCATTGAGGGATGGATGAAGCCACACACCCTCATTGAGGGATGGAGGAAGCCACGCCCCCTCATTGAGGTATAGATGAAGCCACGCCTCCTCATTGAGGTATAGATGAAGCCACACCCCCTCATTGGGGTATAGATGAAGCCACGCCTCCTCATTGATTGATTGATAGGAGATACATTGTAACATATCCCCAGCATCCCTGCAGCTGTGCGCGCCTCTCCACAGGGAGCCGGGGGTGCAGATGCCGACGCTCCCTAAGCTTAGACAACAGGTAATGTCCCTCCACCCCAGGCCCCAACCCCGCGGCCATTATAGGATGGATGTGACAAGGTTGGTGCGTTGTAAATGTTGCCATGGCGATGGTGGCAGTTATAAATATTCATCAGTGTGAAGTGGCAATTAGCGCGCCTCTAATTAATTGGACGGGGCTCATGCGCAGGTATCGTCGTGCTGGGCGACCGGGATGCAGCCGTGTTACTATGGGGCCCGTGTGACCTGCGCCCGGGTGGGACCCGCCGCCGAGAGCTGAGCGCAAGCTCATTGCGTTATTGGCAGAAGCGCCGGCGCTCAAAATTGTGTCGCTGTAGCATAGAGCGCCGGACGCTGTGTGATTAAAGTCTGTTTCTGATCACATATCCACCAGTAACAAATCGAAAACACCTGAATGACATTGTTATAACACTGTGACATTAACACTTTAATACCAGACATGTCAGGACAATTCTGCATAAAATATAAAAAATATAAAAAGTTTAAAAAAATGTCATTTTCTTGCTCAGGAAACATGTCAGAAAGTTTAGAGATTTTATTAAAAAATAAATAAAAAAAATTGGGATCAGGAAAGGGATTTAAGTATCGTCTATAGAAATGTATGGGAGACGCCAGGCAGCGACAGGTAAGACGTGGCGCTCTGCAAGGCTGAACGCCGGCGCTGTACACTGAGCCTGGGATAACGATGAATCGGACGCTGCATGGCACTATCCCAGTCGCTCAACAGATTCTGCTTGATAAATGTGTAATTGCTGCCGTGTCCGGCGTTCACCTGACGCTACCTGGCGCTAGAGCTTCATGAATAAGGCCGTCATTGTTTCCAATGGGGAGCGCACGCAGATGCAGGGGATGCGGCAGTGCGCGCTTCCTATTGAAGTCAGTGAGAAGGATGTAAACGCGCTTTGACTGCACAGCCGCACACGCACCAGAGGAACGAGGAAGCGGCGACTTGTACCACAGAACCAAACAAAACCAACAAAAGTAAAATTCCTGCTTTTTGTTCTGCTTTAAAGAGGAAGTCGGGCAGGCTGATATATCATTAGCGCAAGGTAGCGACAGATGAGCGTCTGTAGCGGCATTTTCAGAGCGCCCGCTAGTAGTCGCTGTGCTCGGCCGTGGGTCGCTAGTTCATAGCGACTCAGTCGCTTTGCAGCAATGATGAATACATTGAGAGGAGTCGCTATATGACCAGTACAACGCTGTATGGGAGCGCATGTTAGCGACTGCTCATAGCGACCGACTCACAACATATTCATCAAAAAAACAGCCTTATACAACTCCGGCGCTGAAAAATGCTTCTCTGAAGCCCAGAGCGCAGGAGGCGGTGTGATTAAAGTCTGTTTTTCAGCATCTATCCACCAGTAACAAAGCGAAAACATATGGAATTACAGTGTAACAACATTGTAACATGACACTTTAATGGCAGAGCTGTGATGTCATTTCTGAGGAAAAATATATAAAACATGAAAAATATGTGAAAAAAAACTGCTTATTCAATGTCAGGAGAGGTCACAGAATTATTTGAGATTTAAAAAAAAAAAACAGTTAAAAGAGAAGAAAAGGATCGTCCATTGAAATGTATGGGAGAGCGACAGGTAGCGAGAGGTCATACCTGGCGCTGTGCAAGGCTGAACGCCGGCGCTGTTCGCTGAGCCTGGGAAAATGATGAATCAGACGCTACATGGCGCTATCCCAGTCGCTGAACAGATTCTGCTTGATAAATGTGTAATTGCTGCCGTGTCCGGCGTTCACCAGTCGCTACCTGTCATTTACAAGGCGCTACCTGGCGCTATCCCTTCATGAATATGGCGCTTCTTTTTTTCTGTTATTCCTTCTATGTTTTTGTTCTGTTTCGATTTCTTTCCATTTATTCTTTATTTCCGTATATCTTTCTTTCAGTCACTCCTTCTGTTCTTTTGTTCTTTCTTTTCCATCTATTCATTCTTTTTTTTTCTATCAGTCTTTCTATTCTTTCTTTCTTTCCGTCCTTTTTTTCTCCCATTCCTTCTCTCTTTCTTGCTTTCTTTCTTTCATTCCTTTTATTCTTTCGTTTCTTGCATTCATTCTATGCTTTTGTTCTTTCTTTGTTTCTTTCCATTTATTTTTTATATTTCTTTCCATCTTTATTTTAATCTTTCACTTCCCTGCTTTCTTTTTTTTCTTTCTTTTTTTTCATTCTCTATTTCTCTTTTATTCTGTCATTCCTTATTCCTATTCTTCCTATTCCTATTCTTTGTCAATACTTCTATTATTTTTTTCTCGTAATTTATTTTATCGTATAATTTCTTTCTTCTATTGTTAGGCAGTAGTCACCAACTTTATCATTGTGTAAGATAGAGCGTCATAACGCACCGCAAGGGCCCCCGCATAAATCAGAAGCCCCGCCCCCGCATAAATCGGAAGCACCTCCCCCGCATAAATCTGAAGCCCCGCCCCGCATAAATCTGAAACCCCGCCCCTGCATAAATCTGAAGCCCCGTCCCCGCATAAATCTGAAGCCCCACCCCCACCGGTATCAGGGGAGAATTATTATTGTAATGCCCAATTTTCGGGCTTAGAAAAGGGGAGATATGGGATACAAATAATCCTGTGTTCCTCTTTAATCCGGACCTAATGTGAGCAATCTGTATGTACAGGGTGTGGGAAACATATAAGATAGGCTCTTATTCAGGGTGAAGGTCCGGATTAATGTGGGCAATCTGTATGTACAGGATGTAGGAAACATATAAGATAGACTCTTATTCAGGGTGAAGGTCCGGATTAATGTGGGCAATCTGTATGTACAGGGTGTGGGAAACATACAAGATAGGCTCTTATTCAGGGTGAGGGTCCGGATTAATGTGGGCAATCTGTATGTGCAGGGTGTGGGAAACATATAAGATAGGCTCTTATTCAGGGTGAGGGTCCGAATTAATGTGGGCAATCTGTATGTACAGGGTGTGGGAAACATATAAGATAGGCTCTTATTCAGGGTGAAGGTCCGGATTAATGTGAGCAATCTGTATGTACAGGGGGGGAAATATATAAGATAGGCTCTTATTCAGAGTGAAGGTCCGCTTTAAAGTGGGCCTCTGTGTAGGCCGGCCCTGGAGTCTATTGGGCACTAAATAGAATGGAGGTCTGAAGGAGAATGGCCGAGACATGTGACCCTCATTCCCCCATTTTTTTCTTTTTTCTTCTTTTTGCCGTTATAAGGGAGTCGCTGATCACTCACCAATTAAAACATTTCTCTGTAAGCGCCTTTTCCTCCCGGAGATTCTCGGGTGTCGGCGCCGGGCCGCGAGCACAATGCCGCACATTGATTGGCCCCCGAAACGACCGTATTAGCTGGTAATTGCTCCGGGAATATCAGCAAAAAATCTCACTTTATGATGTTTTTGTTCCCGGACAGAATCGCATTCTGGCGTTTTGGGAGGATTTCAGACCTTCTTCATTTCTGTCGCTCGCTTTACCGCTGCTGAAAAAATAATAAAATAATCATTGTCGACTCCTTGTTCTTCCCCCCGGAGAACTTTTCACTTTCCTCCGCCAACGAAAATGGCGTTTAAATTGCTCTGTTAATTCCAGCATTGTGCGCCTGCCAACCGCGCCCCGCCAAACGCTGCTTATTACTGGATGGAGATGAGTCGCACAGCCCCGCCCACCCAGCCCAACCAGCCAATCCCAACACAACAATGACACGTTGTGGTTCTGGATAGATAGATAGATAGATAGATAGATAGATAGATAGATAGATAGATATGAGATAGATAGATAGATAGATAGATAGATAGATAGATAGATAGATAGATATGGGATAGATAGATAGATAGATATGAGATAGATATGAGATAGATATGAGATAGATATGAGATAGATAGATAGATAGATAGATAGATAGATAGATATGAGATAGATAGATAGATAGATAGATAGATAGATAGATAGATAGATAGATAGATAGATATGGGATAGATAGATAGATAGATAGATAGATATGAGATAGATATGAGATAGATAGATAGATAGATAGATAGATAGATAGATAGATAGATAGATAGATATGGGATAGATAGATAGATAGATAGATAGATAGATAGATAGATAGATAGATATGAGATAGATAGATAGATAGATAGATAGATAGATAGATAGATAGATATGAGATAGATAGATAGATAGATAGATAGATAGATAGATAGATAGATATGAGATAGATAGATATATATGAGATAGATAGATAGATAGATAGATAGATAGATATGGGATAGATAGATATGAGATAGATAGATAGATAGATAGATAGATAGATAGATAGATAGATATGAGATAGATAGATAGATAGATAGATAGATAGATAGATAGATATGGGATAGATAGATAGATAGATAGATAGATAGATAGATATGAGATAGATATGAGATAGATAGATAGATAGATAGATAGATAGATAGATAGATAGATAGATAGATATGGGATAGATAGATAGATAGATAGATAGATATGAGATAGATAGATAGATAGATAGATAGATAGATAGATAGATAGATAGATAGATATGAGATAGATAGATAGATAGATAGATAGATAGATAGATAGATAGAAAGATAGATAGATAGATAGATAGATATGAGATAGATAGATAGATATGAGATAGATAGATAGATAGATAGATAGATAGATAGATAGATAGATAGATATGGGATAGATAGATATGAGATAGATAGATAGATAGATAGATATGAGATAGATAGATAGATAGATAGATAGATAGATAGATAGATAGATATGAGATAGATAGATAGATCTGAGAAAGATAGATAGGGGATAGATAGATAGATAGATAGATAGATAGATAGATAGATAGATAGATATGAGATAGATAGATAGATAGATAGATAGATAGATAGATAGATAGATATGAGATAGATAGATAGATAGATAGATAGATATGAGATAGATAGATAGATAGATAGATAGATAGATAGATAGATAGATATGAGATAGATAGATAGATAGATAGATAGATAGGGGATAGATAGATAGATAGATAGATAGATAGATAGATAGATAGGAGATAGATAGATAGATAGATAGATAGATAGATAGATATGGGATAGATAGATAGATAGATAGATAGATAGATATGGGATAGATAGATAGATAGATAGATAGATAGATAGATAGATAGATATGGGATAGATAGATAGATAGATAGATATGGGATAGATAGATAGATAGATAGATAGATAGATAGATAGATAGATAGATATGGGATAGATAGATAGATAGATAGATAGATAGATAGATATGAGATAGATAGATAGATAGATAGATAGATAGATAGATAGATATGGGATAGATAGATAGATAGATAGATAGATAGATAGATAGATAGATATGAGATAGATAGATAGATAGATAGATGATAGATAGATAGATAGATAGATAGATAGATATGGGATAGATAGATAGATGATAGATAGATAGATAGATAGATAGATAGATAGATATGAAATAGATATATATTTGCAGAGCGGGATGTATGGCGCTCTTTCATGCGGCGGCTCGGCGGCCCGCATGTGTTGTGAATGGAGCTTGTTCAGGAATAACCCTCAGGTATCGGCATCGTTGTCGTGTTGCTTTACATACTGTAATAGGGTCGCAGTGCTTGAACCTCTCAGGCTCTTGTATCTCACCACCCGCTGCAGCTTAAGAGATGAGACAGCCACAATTTAAAATGGACCAAAGCCCATGCCGTTCGATTCCCCCCCCCCCCGGGGCATCCAAAATCGGGATGTCCCACTATTAGGGTACAATAGAAGGAGAGAGAAGCTTTCAATGAAATGACACATAGAAGGTTCAGCGGGCTGAAGAGCTTACAAAATAATAGAGCAAAAAGATGAAGACAATGGGGTGGACAATAAAGGTAGAAGAGCTTACAATCTATTGGGTGGAATGCCGTTTCTGTTTATACTCTCCAGTAGAGATGAGCGAAATTTTGAAAAATTTGATTCGACTGATTCGCCGAATTTTCCGACAAAACTCGTTTGGACCCGAATTTATTCGCGACGAATCGCTATTAAAAACGGCTATTTCTGAGCCTCCTAGAGCCTCAATAGGGTTGTAAACCATTCTGCCTTGCTGTAACACGCACAGGATGCGTGCTGGGTTAGTTAAATAATACTTTGAAGAAATATCACATGCAGATCAGAGGCATCGCTAATAGAATCGCAGAGCGGCACAATTGCAGAGAGTTGAAGTGGCATCACTATGAGGGGCAGGAGCCCAAACATTGCTTTAAAGAGACACTGGAGTTGGCAGCAGCAGGAGCCCAAAAATTGGATGAATCACACCCTGGAGTTGGCAGCAGCAGCAGGAGCCCAAACATTACTTTAAAGAGACACTGGGGTTGGCTTCAAGAGCCCAAAAATTGGATGATTCACACCCTGGAGTTGGCAGCAGCAGGAGCCCAAATATTACTTTAAAGAGACCCTGGGGTTGGCTTCAGGAGCCCAGAAATTGGATGATTCACACCCTGGAGTTGGCAGCAGCAGCAGGAGCCCAAATATTACTTTAAAGAGACCCTGGGGTTGGCTTCAGGAGCCCAAAAATTGGATGAATCACACCCTGGAGTTGGCAGCAGCAGCAGGAGCCCAAACATTACTTTAAAGAGACACTGGGGTTGGCTTCAGTAGCCCAAAAATTGGATGAATCACACCCTGGAGTTGGCAGCAGCAGCAGCAGGAGCCCAAATATTACTTTAAAGAGACCCTGGGGTTGGCTTCAGGAGCCCAAAAATTGGATGAATCACACCCTGGAGTTGGCAGCAGCAGCAGGAGCCCAAACATTACTTTAAAGAGACACTGGGGTTGGCTTCAGTAGCCCAAAAATTGGATGAATCACACCCTGGAGTTGGCAGCAGCAGCAGCAGGAGCCCAAATATTACTTTAAAGAGACCCTGGGGTTGGCTTCAGGAGCCCAAAAATTGGATGAATCACACCCTGGAGTTGGCAGCAGCAGCAGCAGGAGCCCAAACATTACTTTAAAGAGACACTGGGGTTGGCTTCAGTAGCCCAAAAATTGGATGAATCACACCCTGGAGTTGGCAGCAGCAGCAGGAGCCCAAACATTACTTTAAAGAGACACTGGGGTTGGCTTCAGTAGCCCACAAATTGGATGAATCACACCCTGGAGTTGGCAGCAGCAGCAGCAGGAGCCCAAATATTACTTTTTAAAAGACCCTGGGGTTGGCTTCAGGAGCCCAAAAATTGGATGATTCACACCCTGGAGTTGGCAGCAGCAGCAGCAGGAGCCCAAATATTACTTTAAAGAGACCCTGGGGTTGGCTTCAGGAGCCCAAAAACTGGACGAATCACACCCTGGAGTTGGCAGCAGCAGCAGCAGGAGCCCAAATATTACTTTAAAGAGACACTGGGGTTGGCTTCAGTAGCCCACAAATTGTATGAATCACACCCTGGAGTTGGCAGCAGCAGCAGCAGGAGCCCAAATATTACTTTAAAGAGACCCTGGGGTTGGCTTCAGGAGCCCAAAAATTGGATGATTCACACCCTGGAGTTGGCATCAGCAGGAGCCCAAAAATTGGCCTAAAGACATAAATATGTTTTGCACCATTTGGAAAGTGTAAAACGTGGCACCATGCTGAATCTAGTCGCATGCATCAGGCATTGGTGGGTGGAAATCCTGGCTGATCCATCCCTGATTCATTTTGACAAAGGTGAGTCTCTCCACATTTTTAGTTGACAGACGAGTTCTCCTCGCCGTAACTATGGCCCCCGCCGCACTAAACACCCGCTCAGATGGCACGCTACTTGCCGGGCAGGACAGCTTTTCCAGGGCAAACTCTGCTAGTTGCGGCCACAAATCAAGCTTGGCTGCCCAGAAGTCCAGCGGATCCTCAAGGTGTGTTGGCATGGTCATGTCAAGGTATGACATGACCTGCTGGTTCAGGTCCTGCTCCAGGTCTTCCTGCTGCTCATGAGTATCCTTACTATGCGGGTGTAGAAAGCTACTCATTAGCGACTGAAGACTGAGGCTGCTGCTGATGGAGCTGCTGCTGCTGCTCCTGCCAACCCCCCCAGCGGCCATGGCAGTGGAAGGTGAGCGCAGAGGTCCCCTCGAGTCAGACCTGCGAGAGTATGGACCATGGCGCAGATAGGCATCGGCCAACTGCCTACGTAGAATGTCTTTGTAGTAGTTCAGTTTGTCCTCCCTCTCGGTGGGTTTAGAAAATGCCCCCATTTTGTGCCGGAAGCGAGGGTCCAATAAGGTGGACAGCCAGAAGTCATCCCGCCGACAGATGGAAACAATTTTGGGGTCACTATGCAAGCACGTGAGCATGCTTCCTGCCATTTGCGCAAGTGACTCGGATGGACTACCTGTCTCCATCTCCACTGCATACTGCCACGGTGTGCCCGGGTCCTCTGTCTCGCCTTCCTCAAAAACCTCTAGCTCCTCTGGCTGCTCCTGCTCCTCCTCTCCTGTCCGCTGACTAGATAAACCAGCCATTTCGCCAAGCCTAAACTGTGTTTCGCTGGGCAGCTCCTCCTCCTCCTCTTCCTCCTCCTCCTCCAGTTCAGCTCCAACGGGGTTCATGTGGCCGTAAGATGTAAACGCCATGTCTCCAGTGCCCTGACCAGCCATGGTTTCCAACATGTGCTGTAGTACATGAAGCAGTGGAAGCACGTCGTTCATCCCGTAATCCTGCCGACTGACAAATAAAGTGGCTTCCTCAAAGGGCCTGAGCAAACGGCAGGTGTCACGTATGAGCTGCCACTGGTTGACATTGAAGTTACACAGGGAGTCCCCTATCTGCTTGGATCATCAGGAAATCCGTGATGGCTTTTCTCTGTTCATATAATCGGTCCAACATGTGAAGGGTGGAATTCCAACGGGTGGAAACATCGCAAATCAGACTATGTTGGGGGATACCATTCTGACGCTGTAGCTCAAGAAGGGTGTGTTTGGCGGTGTATGAGTGGCTGAAGTGCATGCAAAGTTTCCTTGAAGTTGTTAGGATGTCTTGCAGATGGGGGGAACACTTCAGAAACTGCTTGACAACCAGATTGAAGACGTGAGCCATGCAGGGGGCATGGGTCAGGCTTCCTTGGCGCAGCGCAGACAAAATGTTCTTCCCATTGTCGGTAACCATGATTCCCATTTTAAGTTTTCTTGGAGTAAGCCATGTTTGGATTTCCTGATGAATACATTTAAGCAGTTCCTCCCCTGTGTGACTCCGTTCGCCAAGACAAACCATGTGAAGCACTGCGTGACACCTCCGTGCCCTGCACACATGGTAGACTGGAGGGGCACTGAGACTTGAGCCTACAGTGGAGGGTGAGGAGATGGCGGAGGATGAGGAGGCCGAGTCGCACGGTGTCACAGGCCCAATGGGCAGGGAGCGCGGAGGCCGAAGCGGCGTGACCTGTCCAAGTTGCTGCTGCTGCTGCAAAGGGACCACATTCACCCAGTGGGCCGTAAACGACATGTACTGTCCCTGACCGTAGTTACAGCTCCAGATGTCGGCGCTGCCATGCACTTTGCTACACACCGACAGGCTCAAAGACTGGCCCACCTTCTGTTCAACAAAAGTGTGCAGCGCTGGTACTGCCTTCTTGGCAAACAAATGACGGCTTGGGACTCTCCACCTCGGCTCGGCACAAGCCATCAGTTCTCTGAAAGGTGCAGATTCCACCACCTGAAAAGGGAGCGACTGCAGCACCAGCAACTTGGACAGGAGCACATTCAGCTTCTGCGCCGTAGGATGAGTGGGCGCATACTGCTGTCTCTTGGACATGGCTTCGCTGATGGATTGCTGGCGGGATGCATGACTTGGAGGAGGAGGAGCAGGAGCGACAGAGGATGGGTATGACGCACAGCTGCCTTCGGCTGAGGTGCTGGAGCCTTGGCTGGCAGAAATTGGGAGCGGCGTGCCACTCGGTGAGGAAGCAGTCTGGCCCACCTCTCCGGAGCCTAGGTTCTCCCAGGCCGCTTTATGGTGACGCTGCATATGTTGACGCAGGGCCGTGGTGCCAACATTTGGACCCTGGCCACGCTTCACCTTCTGCCTACATATCTTGCATGTGGCCATGTTACCCTCCTGCGGATGCTTCAGGAAAAACTGCCACACTGCCGAGTAGCTACTTTTCCCACCAACAGGCCTCACTGATTCGCTGCTGCTGTTGCCAACTCCAGGAACCCCTGCCCCACTACCTCCCGATAAGGTAGCCTGCCGCGCAGCAGGTGCTCTACCCCGGCCCCGTTTGGCTCCAGGCTTTACAATTGTGCCCCCATGCTGCCTGCCAACCATGCTGCTAACACCTTGCTGCCTGAGCTGCTGACTCCGGGGCAACCTGCGCCCCTCTTCTCCTGATGATGACGATGAAGCCCCTTCATCACCCGGCTCCCAAGTGCGATCGGCTTCATCGTCATCATCATTATCACCGAGTTGTGGCTGTATGTCACTGATGTTCGTGGATTCGTCAACAGTGTCTGGCGCAGGAGCTGGAACGCTCGCAGCACCCACGACACTGTCCACATCACTATTTGTCTGCCTAGCTAGAGAAGCCACCTCCATTTCTTGGCTGGGCAGTAGCTGCTGACTGTCCTCTATCTGATCGTCCTCCTCACTAAAGAGTGGAGCTGAACCCAAAGCATAGCATACGTCGCTGGGGGAGGGAACGGCGTAGGACAGAGGCAATGGGAGGACAGGGACTGCTCTCGGGGCATGCCAACTCAGGGTTGTGTCAGAGGAACCTACCGACCCTAGACTGGGGGTCTCAGACGTAAGTTGTGATGATGTTGTTGATGTGCGCGTCAACCAATCTACCACGGCAGATGCGTTACTGGTGGAGACCCGACCGCTAGCAGATATTGGCAGATTAGGTCTCTCAGCGTGACTCCTGCTGCTACTGGCCCCCAGTCTGCTGCGAGCTCTGCCTGCGGAATCTTGGCCTCTGCCACTCCTCTTTTCACTTCCAGGCACATGTCTGTCCGACATAGTCTAACTGGCATGGTAGTAGGTGATATTTTAGGAACCCCCGGGCAGCGGTTGGTCTATATGAAACAGAATATAATGCACACCAAAAGTGAGCAGTAACACTCAGCCTCCAACAGGCCTGCCTAGTGTAAATAAGAGAGCTGCTTAGTGTAAATAAAGAGGGGTATGCTATGTTACAGAATTGGATGCCCCAACAGCCAGCAGTGCATCTGGCAGCAGTAAGACTATGCACAGCAAAAGTGTCTTTATCAGGCCTAATTTCTATTAGAATAAGTGCAGATGGTTATGGTATTAAATAGAGGCTGGTGTAGTCACAGAATGGGATGCCCCAAAAACCAGAGAGCACCTGGCAGCAGTAAGACTATGCACAGCAAAAGTGTCTTTATCAGGCCTAATTTCTATTAGAATAAGTGCAAATGTTTATGGTATTAAATAGAGGCTGGTGTAGTCACAGAATGGGATGCCCCAAAAACCAGAGAGCACCTGGCAGCAGTAAGACTATGCACAGCAAAAGTGTCTTTATCAGGCCTAATTTCTATTAGAATAAGTGCAAATGTTTATGGTATTAAATAGAGGCTGGTGTAGTCACAGAATGGGATGCCCCAAAAACCAGAGAGCACCTGGCAGCAGTAAGACTATGCACAGCAAAAGTGTCTTTATCAGGCCTAATTTCTATTAGAATAAGTGCAAATGGTTATGGTATTAAATAGAGGCTGGTGTAGTCACAGAATGGGACTTGAGATCAGTTCAGTATATATGCACATTTAGTGTATAAGCAGCCTGAAAACGCTAACAAAGCCAGTCAGCCAGCCAGTAACACTCAGGCTGGATGAAAAAAAAAAAAAATCTCCCTGTGACAGCCTCCGATTTTTCCTAACTTTCCCTGCTTTTCGCTGACTTTCTGTCTGTCTCCTGCCTGTCTCCTGTCTGTCCCTGTCTGTCCCTGGCTCTCTGTCTCTCCCTCACTACAGCAGCGTCCTGTCTCTCACGAATGCAATAGAGAAATGAGGAAGGAAAAGCAAGATGGCCGACTTAAATAGCGCTGTGACGTCACCGGGCTTGCTGGCTGCTGATAGGCTGCATGTGACTGTCCCAGCTTGCACTGGCGCGGGATAGATGTCCAGACATGTCCCGTCCGCCATCTTAGAATGCATGTAATGTAAATGAATGGATGTTAAAGGAAAACTTCGAGCGATCGAATCGCGGGGAAATTCGGATTCGATCCGAATCAAATTTTTCATGAAATTCGGATCGAATCCGGGTTTGTCCGGATCGATTCGCTCATCCCTACTCTCCAGCTCCTTGCAACTTACCAGGACAGTCCTTCAGAATGGTGGTCTTAAAGCAGACCTAAACTATACTACCCAAATCGGGATGCCCCGTCAAAAACGCAACAAAACGCAAAAATTCAAATTATTGGGTGTTGTTCCTCTTTAAAGTGGACCAACACCCAGGATTTTGACTATCCTGGGTCTTGGTCCACTTCGGTGGGGCACCCCGATCGGGGATGCCCCGCTGTGTGAAACCCCCCCGATCACCCGAAAAACTCGCCTCTCCCCGCTCCCAGCGCCGACGGACAAGCAATCTGACAGTCCCGGACAAGCGGCTCCTCCGCCGCCGCCTCCCGCGCGTCCCTCTTGACGCGCGCGCGCCCGCCTAGAGGGGCGCGAGGGAGGCGGCGGGGTTTGGGGTGTTTGGGGGGGTTTCACCCCGCGGGACATCCCGATCTCGGATGTCCCGCGAGGAGGGAGGTGATCGGCCCGGGAATCTTATAGATTCCCGGGCCGATCACCCGTGGGTGTTGTTCCACTTTAACTCGCTTTACTTTATCACCTTGGGGCATCCCAAATTGTGATGCCGTCTAGAGACCCAAAGTTGTCCAATTTAAAGGAGACCAAAGCCCATAGATTATATAAGAATACCCCCCTTCCCTCCCCCCCCCCCCGTGTGACCCCCCCAGGTCGTCCCGTACACTTACCTTGTTTCCCGGTCCAACGCCGCGGCCGTACCCCCGCTATCCCTCCAGCAGGACGTGTGCCGGCGTTTTTCAATGGCCGGCGCGGGCACGTTCCCTGTGTTCAGAGCCGCTGGCCTTCAACGAAGGCTTAAAATGTATATGAAGTGGGGATCTAGAGATACCCCAACAATCACCCCATATAAATGGCCGCACACCAACCAACTGATTAACAATCAATAGAAATGTATTAGGAACATAAACTAATCATGACATGACCCTGGTGAAGTGGGTCTCGGCCATGCAACGCGTCGGTAGCTGGTGATGTGTCTGTATTTTGATAGTGAGGCCCTTATTTAAGAAGGGATAGCGCCATGTAGCGTCTGATTCATCATTTTCACAGCTTCAGCGAACAGCGCCGGCGTTCGGCCTTGCACAGCGCCAGGTATGACCTCTCGCTACCTGTCGCTCTCCCATACATTTCTATGGACGATCTCTTTAAACAGGGTTTATGTTATTATTTGTTTTTTAAATCACAAATAATTCTGTGACCTCTCCTGACGTTGAATAAGCAGTTTTTTCACAATTTTTGTCATTTTTATATATTTCTTCAGAAATGACATCACAGCTCTGCCATTAAAGTGTTCATGTTACAATGTTGCTACAATGTAATTCCATATGTTTTCGCTTTGTTACTGGTGGATAGATGCTGAAAAACAGACTTTAATCACACAGCCTCCTGCGCTCTGGGCTTCAGAGAAGCATTTTTCAGCGCCGGAGATTTGTGAGGCTGTTTTTTTTTGCTGAATATGGTGTGAGTCGGTCGCTATGAGCAGTCGCTAACATGCACTCCCATACAGCGCTGTACTGGTCAAATAGCGACCCCTCATAATGTATTCAACATTACTGAACAGCGACTGAATCGCTAAGAACTAGCGACCCATGGCCGAGCACAGTGACGCTCATCTGTCGCTACCTGGCGTTAGTGATGAATCAGCCTGCCCATTAGTTAGGTAATTTATGGCTCTGCAGGTTCTCCTACACTTGGCATTTTATTGTTATATTATTTGGTTATTGATTAGCACACAGTCATTGTTTTGCACTTTTTTTACATTAATTGTTCTATTGATTGTTGTTTTGTAGTTTACTTTGCACTTTTTTCTGCATATTGCACCTCAGCGCTCTGCAGTCTATTTGTTTATTTATATATAATGTATTGTACAGATTATATTTTTGAAAAGCCTCATTTTAACCCCCCACAGCCTTCTGTCTGAATGTTTGTAACTTGTCCTGTATTGTTGATTGTCTGTTAGGGTCATGTGATGATTAGTCTATGTTCCCAATACATTTCTATTGATTGTTAATCAGTTGGTTGGTGTGCGGCCATTTATATGGGCTGATTGTTGGGGTGTCTATAGATCCCCACTTCATATACATTTTACGGTAAGTCTGATATTCATCCCTCAGGTTTGCAACCCCAGTATTCCAGGCTGCGCTTATCTAAATAGTTATTTGGTTTCTTAGACGAAGGCTTGGGCCCTTATTTAAGAAGGGATAGCGACAGGTAGCGGCTGGTTAATGAGAGGTAGCGACAGGTAGCGACAGGTGAACGCCGGACACGGCAGCAATTACACATTTATCAAGCAGAATCTGTTTAGCGACCGGGATAGCGCCATGTAGCGTCTGATTCATCATTTTCACAGCCTCAGCGAACAGCGCCGGCGTTCAGCCTTGCACAGCGCCAGGTATGACCTCTCGCTACCTGTCGCTCTCCCATACATTTCAATGGACGATCCTTTTCTTCTCTTTAAACTGTGTTTTTGCTTTTTTTCATATCTCAAATAATTCTGTGACCTCTCCTGACATTGAATAAGCAGTTTTTTCACAATTTTTTCATTTTTTATATATTTCCTCAGAAATGACATCACAGCTCTGCCATTAAAGTGTCATGTTACAATGTTGTTACAATGTAATTCCATATGTTGTCGCTTTGTTACTGGTGGATAGATGCTGAAAAACAGACTTTAATCACACAGCCTCCTGCGCTCTGGGCTTCAGAGAAGCATTTTTCAGCGCCAGAGATTTGTGAGGCTGTTTTTTTTGCTGAATATGGTGTGAGTCGGTCGCAATGAGCAGTCGTTAACATGCGCTCCCATACAGCGCTGTACTGGTCAAATAGCGACTCCTCACAATGTGTTCAACATTACTGAACAGCGACTCACGGCTGAGCACTGCGACTACTAGCGGGCGCTCTGAAAATGCCGCTACAGACGCTCATCTGTCGCTACCTGGCGTTAGTGATGAATCAACCTGCCTGACGACGTGACATCAGTGTCTCCGAGCGCACTGATTGGACGCATGCACCGCAGGACCGGGAAGAGGTGAGTGGCACTCGGCTATCTGGGGGGTTTCACCCGATCGGGGTGCCCCAGGGGAAAGTCAAAATCCTTGGTTTTGTTCCACTTTAATAGCCAATCATCTTGTCTGTCTCATACATAAATTTGACTTTATTAGCATATGATTAGTTATGCAGATTCTTAAACCAAGGGACGGACTTCAGGAAGTTTATTTTTTTATTATTTGCAGATGACGGCTAATACTAACAGTTAAAGCGGACCGTCACCCTGAATAAGAGCCTATCTTATATGTTTCCCACACCCTGTACATACAGATTGCTCAGATTAATCCGGACCTTCACCCTGAATTAGGGCCTCTCTTATATGTTTCCCACACCCTGTACATACAGATTGCCCACATTAATCCGGACCCTCACCCTGAATAAGAGTCTCTTATATGTTTCCCACACCCTGTACATACAGATTGCTCACATTAATCCGGACCTTCACCCTGAATAAGAGCCTCTCTTATATGTTTCCCACACCCTGTACATACAGATTGCCCACATTAATCCGGACTCTCACCCTGAATAAGAGCCTATCTTATATGTTTCCCACACCCTGTACATACAGATTGCCCACATTAATCCGGACCTTCACCCTGAATAAGAGCTTATCTTATATGTTTCCCACACCCTGTACATACAGATTGCCCACATTAATCCGGACCTTCACTCTGAATAAGAAGTATAAATATATAGAATAATAACGAGGAACAAATGTCGGAGAGAAGCAGCTTTATTTCTCATGGAGCCTCAGCACTGACAGCATCACCCGTATTACAAGGCAGCCGCTTCCAGTGTTCACTCAACAGAGTTCTGGGGGGGCTCCTGAGAGGTGGGGGCCCCATGCACTGCCTGCAGTTGACTGCACCATAATGGGAGCGCCCCCCCCCCCCCTCCATGGCTCACGTTCATCCATCCATGAGTGGAGCGTTACTCTGGAGAAGTGATTCAGGAAGCAGCCTGCACTATATTAGAAAGTGCGGTTCACCGACCCCCCGGTTGCCGACCCCGGGGAGAGCTTTAGCCGCTGATGTCGGCTCTCGATGAACGCGGGGTTTATTTATAAAAGGCCGAACTCTGCGGACTTACAGCGCGTCTCGCACTTACATAACAATGGGGCGTAAAGCAAGCAATGGGCGGTTGGTCATTCGCTTACACAGCGCGTCACTTTGTTGTAATGGGCATTGCGCAATTTGTGCCGGCACAGAAGCATTGCCCTCATCTGTGTGCCCAGGAAGTGTTAGTAGCCACGGGCATGGGTATGGGTATGTACTAAGGATTTGTATTGCACCCCCCGCCCATTCCCCATATAGGCAGTGTGACATTCCCCCTCCCATTCCCCATATAGGCAGTGTGACATTCCCCCTCCCATTCCCCATATAGGCAGTGTGACATTCCCCCCTCCCATTCCCCATATAGACAGTGTGACATTCCCCCTCCCATTCCCCATATAGGAAGTGTGGCATTCCCCCCTCCCATTCCCCATATAGGCAGTGTGGCATTCCCCCTCCCATTCCCCATATAGGCAGTGTGGCATTCCCCCTCCCATTCCCCATATAGGCAGTGTGGCATTCCCCCTCCCATTCCCCATATAGGCAGTGTGGCATTCCCCCTCCCATTCCCCATATAGGCAGTGTGACATTCCTCCTCCCATTCCCCATATAGGCAATGTGGCATTCCCCCCTCCCATTCCCCATATAGGCAGTGTGACATTCCCCCTCCCATTCCCCATATAGGTAGTGTGGCATTCCCCCTCCCATTCCCCATATAGGCAGTGTGGCATTCCCCCCCCATTCCCCATATAGGCAGTGTGACATTCCCCCTCCCATTCCCCATATAGGCAGTGTGGCATCCCCCCTCCCATTCCCCATATAGGCAGTGTGACATTCCCCCTCCCATTCCCGATATAGGCAGTGTGGCATTCCCCCTCCCATTCCCCATATAGGCAGTGTGGCATTCCCCCTCCCATTCCCCATATTGGCAGTGTGACATTCCCCCTCCCATTCCCCATATAGGCAGTGTGACATTCCCCCTCCCATTCCCCATATAGGTAGTGTGGCACCCCCCCTCCCATTCCCCATATAGGCAGTGTGGCATCCCCCCTCCCATTTAGGTAGCAGCGCCGGAAGCCAGAGCTGGGACAGCGCACAGCGTTCATTTGCTCTGCCTGTCTGCCCGCTGCTTGGCTGGCCTCCCGGTGGCCGTGGTGCGAGAATCATGTAAGTATACTAAGTTTTTCACTTTTTTTTTTACGTTCAGCCAATAAGACGCACTGATCTATAAGTGCGTCTTATAGAGCAAAAAAAAATCCAGTACTTCAATACTTTTGTATGTTTTTATAAGCAACGAACAGTAGGGAACATAGTAAATCACCCCCGATATATAATATAGTGTGTGCGGCGTATAGTGAGCACCGCGTTCTATTTTCGTATCTGCGCTCAGCAGCTGTTGGCGGTCACCACCCCCCCTCTATATATAAAGGCTTTCATCTTGGCTTTTATTGGCTATACTTGTGTGCAGCTGTGCTGCGTCCCCCGTGTTCCCGGCATTGTTACAACTATTGCTAAAGGAATTCAATAAAACACATCAATGAAAGTCACTTCCTCGACAGTGTCACATAACGTGGCAATTAAAGGGCCGGTGCATGGATGTTCTGTCCGTTGAGACGTTCATATAGAGAGATATACACTGTAACAAGCAACATCATATTCCCTCTTGTGTCAGAGCAGAGGATGGTCATAAAGCTACAATGGCTCTCAAAAGCGTCTAGGATCGAACTTCTATTTAGAGAATATCCAGAGACTGAAAGTAATGAAACGGATCCATGTAGTGAAACGCTTTTTTAAAGTGGACCTAAACCCACGGATATCTGCCTGGGAATCTATAAGATTCCAGGGCTGCTAGATTCCCCCCCCCCTTGGGCATCCAGAATCGGGATGCCCCGCTGTGTGACGCCCCCCAAGTCGACCAGAATCTCACCTCCTTTCCTGGTTCAATGCCCATGTGCGAGCATCAGCCGCATCCCCGCTAACCCTCTAGTAAGGAGCAGGGACGGGCTTATCATAGTAACATAGTATGTGCGGTTGAATAAAGACTTTAGTCCATCCAGTTCAGCCTGTTTAACTCCTTCCAGTGGTCTAGTAGCCATAGCTGGTAATGTTATTACATGCACGGAGGGCATCCCGGCCACTATAGATCTCCTTCCAGTGGTCTAGTAGCCATAGCTGGTAATGTTATTACATGCACGGAGGGCATCCCGGCCACTATAGATCTCCTTCCAGT
This sequence comes from Gastrophryne carolinensis, assembly GCA_027917425.1. Lineage (NCBI taxonomy): Eukaryota > Metazoa > Chordata > Amphibia > Anura > Microhylidae > Gastrophryne > Gastrophryne carolinensis. The sequence continues at coordinate 4,219,277 of CM051239.1, forward strand.
GGTCTAGTAGCCATAGCTGGTGATGTTATTTAATGCAAGGAGGGCATCCCGGCCACTATAGATCTCCTTCCAGTGGTCTAGTAGCCATAGCTGGTAATGTTATTACATGCAAGGAGGGCATCCCGGCCACTATAGATCTCCTTCCAGTGGTCTAGTAGCCATAGCTGGTAATGTTATTACATGCACGGGGGGCATCCCGGCCACTATAGATCTCCTTCCAGTGGTCTAGTAGCCATAGCTGGTGATGTTATTACATGCACGGGGGGCATCCCGGCCACTATAGATCTCCTTCCAGTGGTCTAGTAGCCATAGCTGGTAATGTTATTACATGCACGGGGGGCATCCCGGCCACTATAGATCTCCTTCCAGTGGTCTAGTAGCCATAGCTGGTGATGTTATTACATGCACGGGGGGCATCCCGGCCACTATAGATCTCTTTCCAGTGGTCTAGTAGCCATAGCTGGTAATGTTATTACATACAAGGAGGGCATCCCGGCCACTATATATCTCCTTCCAGTGGTCTAGTAGCCATAGCTGGTAATGTTATTACATGCAAGGAGGGCATCCCGGCCACTATAGATCTCCTTCCAGTGGTCTAGTAGCCATAGCTGGTAATGTTATTACATGCAAGGAGGGCATCCCGGCCACTATAGATCTCTTTCCAGTGGTCTAGTAGCCATAGCTGGTAATGTTATTACATACAAGGAGGGCATCCCGGCCACTATATATCTCCTTCCAGTGGTCTAGTAGCCATAGCTGGTAATGTTATTACATGCCAGGAGGGCATCCCGGCCACTATAGATCTCCTTCCAGTGGTCTAGTAGCCATAGCTGGTAATGTTATTACATGCACGGAGGGCATCCCGGCCACTATAGATCTCCTTCCAGTGGTCTAGTAGCCATAGCTGGTAATGTTATTACATGCAAGGAGGGCATCCTGGCCACTACAGATCTCCTTCCTGTGGTCTAGTAGCCATAGCTGGTAATGTTATTACATGCATGGAGGGCATCCCGGCCACTATAGATCTCCTTCCAGTGGTCTAGTAGCCATAGCTGGTAATGTTATTACATGTAAGGAGGGCATCCCGGCCACTATAGATCTCTTTCCAGTGGTCTAGTAGCCATAGCTGGTAATGTTATTACATGCACAGAGGGCATCCCGGCCACTATAGATCTCCTTCCAGTGGTCTAGTAGCCATAGCTGGTAATGTTATTACATGCACGGAGGGCATCCCGGCCACTATAAATCTCCTTCCAGTGGTCTAGTAGCCATAGCTGGTAATGTTATTACATGCAAGGAGGGCATCCCGGCCACTATAGATCTCCTTCCAGTGGTCTAGTAGCCATAGCTAGTAATGTTATTACATGCACGGAGGGCATCCCGGCCACTATAGATCTCCTTCCAGTGGTCTAGTAGCCATAGCTGGTAATGTTATTACATGCCAGGAGGGCATCCCGGCCACTATAGATCTCCTTCCAGTGGTCTAGTAGCCATAGCTGGTAATGTTATTACATGCAAGGAGGTCATCCCGGCCACTATAGATCTCCTTCCAGTGGTCTAGTAGCCATAGCTGGTAATGTTATTACATGCCAGGAGGGCATCCCGGCCACTATAGATCTCCTTCCAGTGGTCTAGTAGCCATAGCTGGTAATGTTATTACATGTAAGGAGGACATCCCGGCCACTATAGATCTCCTTCCAGTGGTCTAGTAGCCATAGCTAGTAATGTTATTACATGCACGGAGGGCATCCCGGCCACTATAGATCTCCTTCCAGTGGTCTAGTAGCCATAGCTGGTAATGTTATTACATGCCAGGAGGGCATCCCGGCCACTATAGATCTCCTTCCAGTGGTCTAGTAGCCATAGCTGGTAATGTTATTACATGCAAGGAGGGCATCCAGGTCACTATAGATCTCCTTCCAGTGGTCTAGTAGCCATAGCTAGTAATGTTATTACATGCACGGAGGGCATCCCGGCCACTATAGATCTCCTTCCAGTGGTCTAGTAGCCATAGCTGGTAATGTTATTACATGCAAGGAGGGCATCCCGGCCACTATAGATCTCCTTCCAGTGGTCTAGTAGCCATAGCTGGTAATGTTATTACATGCCAGGAAGGCATCCCGGCCACTATAGATCTCCTTCCAGTGGTCTAGTAGCCATAGCTGGTAATGTTATTACATGCAAGGAGGGCATCCCGGCCACTATAGATCTCCTTCCAGTGGTCTAGTAGCCATAGCTGGTAATGTTATTACATGCCAGGAAGGCATCCCGGCCACTATAGATCTCCTTCCAGTGGTCTAGTAGCCATAGCTGGTAATGTTATTACATGCAAGGAGGGCATCCCGGCCACTATAGATCTCCTTCCAGTGGTCTAGTAGCCATAGCTGGTAATGTTATTACATGCACGGAGGGCATCCCGGCCACTATAGATCTCCTTCCAGTGGTCTAGTAGCCATAGCTGGTAATGTTATTACATGCCAGGAGGGCATCCCGGCCACTATAGATCTCCTTCCAGTGGTCTAGTAGCCATAGCTGGTAATGTTATTACATGCAAGGAGGGCATCCAGGCCACTATAGATCTCCTTCCAGTGGTCTAGTAGCCATAGCTGGTAATGTTATTACATGCAAGGAGGGCATCCCGGCCACTATAGATCTCCTTCCAGTGGTCTAGTAGCCATAGCTGGTAATGTTATTACATGCCAGGAGGGCATCCCGGCCACTATAGATCTCCTTCCAGTGGTCTAGTAGCCATAGCTGGTAATGTTATTACATGCAAGGAGGGCATCCAGGTCACTATAGATCTCCTTCCAGTGGTCTAGTAGCCATAGCTAGTAATGTTATTACATGCACGGAGGGCATCCCGGCCACTATAGATCTCCTTCCAGTGGTCTAGTAGCCATAGCTGGTAATGTTATTACATGCAAGGAGGGCATCCCGGCCACTATAGATCTCCTTCCAGTGGTCTAGTAGCCATAGCTAGTAATGTTATTACATGCACGGAGGGCATCCCGGCCACTATAGATCTCCTTCCAGTGGTCTAGTAGCCATAGCTGGTAATGTTATTACATGCAAGGAGGGCATCCCGGCCACTATAGATCTCCTTCCAGTGGTCTAGTAGCCATAGCTAGTAATGTTATTACATGCACGGAGGGCATCCCGGCCACTATAGATCTCCTTCCAGTGGTCTAGTAGCCATAGCTGGTAATGTTATTACATGCACGGAGGGCATCCCGGCCACTATAGATCTCCTTCCAGTGGTCTAGTAGCCATAGCTGGTAATGTTATTACATGCACGGAGGGCATCCCGGCCACTATAGATCTCCTTCCAGTGGTCTAGTAGCCATAGCTGGTAATGTTATTACATGCAAGGAGGGCATCCCGGCCACTATAGATCTCCTTCCAGTGGTCTAGTAGCCATAGCTGGTAATGTTATTACATGCAAGGAGGGCATCCCGGCCACTATAGATCTCCTTCCAGTGGTCTAGTAGCCATAGCTGGTAATGTTATTACATGCAAGGAGGGCATCCCGGCCACTATAGATCTCCTTCCAGTGGTCTAGTAGCCATAGCTGGTAATGTTATTACATGCCAGGAAGGCATCAAGGCCACTTTTGAACGTTTTTACTGTATCCATCATTACTACCTCCTCTGGCAGCGAGTTCATAGTCTCACTGCTCTTACAGAGAAGAATCCCCTCCTATGTTGGTGGAGAAAGCACCTTTCCTCTACCCTTAGTGGATGCCCCCGGGTTATGGTTACACTCCGGGGTATAAATAGATTGTGGGACAGATCCTTGTATTGATCCCGAATATATTTATACATAGTTATTAGATCGCCCCTCAATCGTCTTTTTTTAGACAAAATAAACCTAACTGTGACAATCTTTCTGCGTCCTCTAGTCCCCCGCACTCCTTATATATACTTTGTTGCCCTTCTTTGAACGCGCTCCAGTTCTGATATGTCCTTCTTAAGCACAGGTGCCCAGAACTGTACACAGTATTCCATATGGGGTCTGACCAGTGACTTGTACAGGGGTCACATGATGCTCTGGTCATGAGCACCTATGCCCCTCCTGATGCCCCCCCATATAGAGGGGTCACATGATGCTCTGGTCATGAGCACCTATGCCCCTCCTGATGCCCCCCCATATAGAGGGGTCACATGATGCTCTGGTCATGAGCACCTATGCCCCTCCTGATGCCCCCCCATATAGAGGGGTCACATGATGCTCTGGTCATGAGCACCTATGCCCCTCCTGATGCCCCCCATATAGAGGGGTCACATGATGCTCTGGTCTGGGGGCCCCAATCAAAGGCATTTTTACATAACAAAATACAATAATAACGAGGAACAAATGTCGGAGAGAAGCAGCTTTATTTCTCATGTAGCCGCGACACCGGCAGCATCACCTGTATTACAGCCGCTTCCAGTGTTCACTCAGCAGAGGGGGGCCCTTGAGAGGTGGGGGCCCCATGCACTGGCCATACATAACATACTGCACCATAATGGAAGCCCCTCCATGGCTCACGTTCATCCATCCATGAGTGGAGCGTTACTCTCGAGGAATGATTCAGGAAGCAGCCTGCTCTCTATTAGAGGATCACCGACCCCCCGGTTGCCGACCCTGGAGAGCGCTCTCGCTGAACGCGGGGTTTATTTATAAAAGTTCCCATAGGCAGTGTGTCTTTCCTCTTCCCCTTTCTTCCCTCTTTTCTGTCTCTTGCTTTCAACTTTCCTCTTTAAAGCTGAACAAAAGCCAACGTGTCCAGCCTGAAATCTATAACACTCCTGGGTCAGCACTTTGGCTTTTCCCCGGGGCGTCCCGAATCACCGCAGGGCGCCAGTAAAAACTCACCTTTCCACGCAAACACTTCTGATTGTTTATAATGGGGAGCGTGCGCGGACGCATCCCCTGCATTTCTGGCGGCGTGCGCGCTGGGGATACGGGGGAGGCGGCAGTGCGCGCTCCCTATTGAATTCAATCAGAGCCCTTTGTCGCATGACGTAATCAAGGTAAAGGGCTCTGATTGGACAGGAGCCCGCACATGCGCTTACGGAGCGCGGAAAGTTGTATTTTAGTGGGTGAATTGGAGGGGGGGGGTCACGCAGCAGGGCAGGATGATACGGGGTGTGGAACAAAGCCCGGGAAAGTCAAATTCCTGGGTTTTGTTCTGCTTTAAGGTGGAACCAAACCTAACGCAGCCGGCCTTCCGAATCGGGATGCCTCTATGTATGAACTCGCTGGTAGTAGTGCAGAGGAAGGGGTTAATGTGCAGAGTAGTGCAGAGGAAGGGGTTAATGTGCAGAGTAGTGCAGAGGAAGGGGTTAATGTGCAGAGTAGCGCAGAGGAAGGGGTTAATGTGCAGAGTAGCGCAGAGGAAGGGGTTAATGTGCAGAGTAGCGCAGAGGAAGGGGTTAATGTGCAGAGTAGCGCAGAGGAAGGGGTTAATGTGCAGAGTAACACAGAGGAAGGGGTTAATGTACAGAGTAGCGCAGAGGAAGGGGTTAATGTGCAGAGTAGCACAGAGGAAGGGGTTAATGTGCAGAGTAACGCAGAGGAAGGGGTTAATGTACAGAGTAGCGCAGAGGAAGGAGTTAATGTGCAGAGTAGCGCAGGGGAAGGGGTTAATGTGCAGAGTAGCGCAGAGGAAGGGGTTAATGTGCAGAGTAACGCAGAGGAAGGGTTAATGTGCAGAGTAACGCAGAGGAAGGGGTTAATGTGCAGAGTAGCGCAGAGGAAGGGGTTAATGTGCAGAGTAGCGCAGAGGAAGGGTTAATGTGCAGAGTAACGCAGAGGAAGGGGTTAATGTGCAGAGTAGCGCAGAGGAAGGGGTTAATGTGCAGAGTAGCGCAGAGGAAGGGGTTAATGTGCAGAGTAGCGCAGAGGAAGGGGTTAATGTGCAGAGTAGCGCAGAGGAAGGGGTTAATGTGCAGAGTAGCGCAGAGGAAGGGGTTAATGTGCAGAGTAGCGCAGAGGAAGGGGTTAATGTGCAGAGTAACGCAGAGGAAGGGGTTAATGTGCAGAGTAGCGCAGAGGAAGGGGTTAATGTGCAGGGTAGCACAGAGGAAGGGGTTAATGTGCAGAGTAGCGCAGAGGAAGGGGTTAATGTGCAGAGTAGCGCAGAGGAAGGGGTTAATGTGCAGAGTAGCGCAGAGGAAAGGGGTTAATGTGCAGAGTAACGCAGAGGAAGGGGTTAATGTGCAGAGTAACGCAGAGGAAGGGGTTAATGTACAGAGTAGCGCAGAGGAAGGAGTTAATGTGCAGAGTAGCGCAGGGGAAGGGGTTAATGTGCAGAGTAACGCAGAGGAAGGGGTTAATGTGCAGAGTAGCGCAGAGGAAGGGGTTAATGTGCAGAGTAGCACAGAGGAAGGGGTTAATGTGCAGAGTAGCGCAGAGGAAGGGGTTAATGTGCAGAGTAGCGCAGAGGAAGGGGTTAATGTGCAGAGTAGCGCAGAGGAAAGGGGTTAATGTGCAGAGTAACGCAGAGGAAGGGGTTAATGTGCAGAGTAACGCAGAGGAAGGGGTTAATGTACAGAGTAGCGCAGAGGAAGGAGTTAATGTGCAGAGTAGCGCAGGGGAAGGGGTTAATGTGCAGAGTAGCGCAGAGGAAGGGGTTAATGTGCAGAGTAACGCAGAGGAAGGGTTAATGTGCAGAGTAACGCAGAGGAAGGGGTTAATGTGCAGAGTAGCGCAGAGGAAGGGGTTAATGTGCAGAGTAGCGCAGAGGAAGGGTTAATGTGCAGAGTAACGCAGAGGAAGGGGTTAATGTGCAGAGTAGCGCAGAGGAAGGGGTTAATGTGCAGAGTAGCGCAGAGGAAGGGGTTAATGTGCAGAGTAGCGCAGAGGAAGGGGTTAATGTGCAGAGTAGCGCAGAGGAAGGGGTTAATGTGCAGAGTAGCGCAGAGGAAGGGGTTAATGTGCAGAGTAGCGCAGAGGAAGGGGTTAATGTGCAGAGTAACGCAGAGGAAGGGGTTAATGTGCAGAGTAGCGCAGAGGAAGGGGTTAATGTGCAGAGTAGCACAGAGGAAGGGGTTAATGTGCAGAGTAGCGCAGAGGAAGGGGTTAATGTGCAGAGTAGCGCAGAGGAAGGGGTTAATGTGCAGAGTAGCGCAGAGGAAAGGGGTTAATGTGCAGAGTAACGCAGAGGAAGGGGTTAATGTGCAGAGTAGCGCAGAGGAAGGGGTTAATGTGCAGAGTAGTGCAGAGGAAGGGGTTAATGTGCAGAGTAGCGCAGAGGAAGGGGTTAATGTGCAGAGTAGCGCAGAGGAAGGGGTTAATGTGCAGAGTAGCGCAGAGGAAGGGGTTAATGTGCAGAGTAGCGCAGAGGAAGGGGTTAATGTGCAGAGTAGTGCAGAGGAAGGGGTTAATGTGCAGAGTAGCGCAGAGGAAGGGGTTAATGTGCAGAGTAGCGCAGAGGAAGGGGTTAATGTGCAGAGTAGCGCAGAGGAAGGGGTTAATGTGCAGAGTAGCGCAGAGGAAGGGGTTAATGTGCAGAGTAGCGCAGAGGAAGGGTTAATGTGTAGAGTAGCGCAGAGGAAGGGGTTAATGTGCAGAGTAGCGCAGAGGAAGGGTTAATGTGTAGAGTAACGCAGAGGAAGGGGTTAATGTGCAGAGTAGCGCAGAGGAAGGGGTTAATGTGCAGAGTAGCGCAGAGGAAGGGTTAATGTGTAGAGTAGCGCAGAGGAAGGGGTTAATGTGCAGAGTAGCGCAGAGGAAGGGTTAATGTGTAGAGTAACGCAGAGGAAGGGGTTAATGTGCAGAGTAGCGCAGAGGAAGGGGTTAATGTGCAGAGTAGCGCAGAGGAAGGGTTAATGTGCAGAGTAGCGCAGAGGAAGGGGTTAATGTGCAGAGTAGCGCAGAGGAAGGGTTAATGTGTAGAGTAACGCAGAGGAAGGGGTTAATGTGCAGAGTAGCGCAGAGGAAGGGGTTTATGTGCAGAGTAGTGCAGAGGAAGGGGTTAATGTGCAGAGTAACGCAGAGGAAGGGGTTAATGTGCAGAGTAGCGCAGAGGAAGGGGTTAATGTGCAGAGTAACGCAGAGGAAGGGGTTAATGTGCAGAGTAGCGCAGAGGAAAGGGGTTAATGTGCAGAGTAGTGCAGAGGAAGGGGTTAATGTGCAGAGTAACGCAGAGGAAGGGGTTAATGTGCAGAGTAACGCAGAGGAAGGGGTTAATGTGCAGAGTAATGCAGAGGAAGGGGTTAATGTGCAGAGTAATGCAGAGGAAGGGGTTAATGTGCAGAGTAGCGCAGAGGAAGGGGTTAATGTGCAGAGTAGTGCAGAGGAAGGGGTTAATGTGCAGAGTAGTGCAGAGGAAGGGGTTAATGTGCAGAGTAACGCAGAGGAAGGGGTTAATGTGCAGAGTAGCGCAGGGGAAGGGGTTAATGTGTAGAGTAACGCAGAGGAAGGGGTTAATGTGCAGAGTAACGCAGAGGAAAGGGGTTAATGTGCAGAGTAGCGCAGAGGAAGGGGTTAATGTGCAGAGTAGTGCAGAGGAAGGGGTTAATGTGCAGAGTAGTGCAGAGGAAGGGGTTAATGTGCAGAGTAGTGCAGAGGAAGGGGTTAATGTGCAGAGTAACGCAGAGGAAGGGGTTAATGTGCAGAGTAGCGCAGGGGAAGGGGTTAATGTGTAGAGTAACGCAGAGGAAGGGGTTAATGTGTAGAGTAACGCAGAGGAAGGGGTTAATGTGCAGAGTAGCGCAGGGGAAGGGGTTAATGTGCAGAGTAGCGCAGAGGAAGGGGTTAATGTGCAGAGTAGCGCAGAGGAAGGGGTTAATGTGCAGAGTAGTGCAGAGGAAGGGGTTAATGTGCAGAGTAGCGCAGAGGAAAGGGGTTAATGTGCAGAGTAGCGCAGAGGAAGGGGTTAATGTGCAGAGTAGCGCAGAGGAAGGGGTTAATGTGCAGAGTAGTGCAGAGGAAGGGGTTAATGTGCAGAGTAGCGCAGAGGAAGGGGTTAATGTGCAGAGTAGTGCAGAGGAAGGGGTTAATGTGCAGAGTAGCGCAGAGGAAGGGGTTAATGTGCAGAGTAGCGCAGAGGAAAGGGGTTAATGTGCAGAGTAGCGCAGAGGAAGGGGTTAATGTGCAGAGTAGCGCAGAGGAAGGGGTTAATGTGCAGAGTAGCGCAGAGGAAGGGGTTAATGTGCAGAGTAACGCAGAGGAAGGGGTTAATGTGTAGAGTAACGCAGAGGAAGGGGTTAATGTGCAGAGTAGCGCAGAGGAAGGGGTTAATGTGCAGAGTAGCGCAGAGGAAGGGGTTAATGTGCAGAGTAGTGCAGAGGAAGGGGTTAATGTGCAGAGTAGCGCAGAGGAAGGGGTTAATGTGCAGAGTAGCGCAGAGGAAGGGGTTAATGTGCAGAGTAGCGCAGAGGAAGGGGTTAATGTGCAGAGTAGTGCAGAGGAAGGGGTTAATGTGCAGAGTAGCGCAGAGGAAGGGGTTAATGTGCAGAGTAGCGCAGAGGAAGGGGTTAATGTGCAGAGTAGCGCAGAGGAAGGGGTTAATGTGCAGAGTAGCGCAGGGGAAGGGGTTAATGTGCAGAGTAGTGCAGAGGAAGGGGTTAATGTGCAGAGTAGCGCAGAGGAAGGGGTTAATGTGCAGAGTAACGCAGAGGAAGGGGTTAATGTGCAGAGTAGCGCAGAGGAAGGGGTTAATGTGCAGAGTAGCGCAGAGGAAGGGGTTAATGTGCAGAGTAACGCAGAGGAAGGGGTTAATGTGCAGAGTAGCGCAGAGGAAGGGGTTAATGTGCAGAGTAACGCAGAGGAAGGGGTTAATGTGCAGAGTAGCGCAGAGGAAGGGGTTAATGTGCAGAGTAACGCAGAGGAAGGGGTTAATGTGCAGAGTAGCGCAGAGGAAGGGGTTAATGTGCAGAGTAACGCAGAGGAAGGGGTTAATGTGCAGAGTAACGCAGAGGAAGGGGTTAATGTGCAGAGGAAGGGTAACAAGGAATTTTCAAGGAGAAATTAACATTTCCTGGATTTAATAATAATATACTTTGTACATCGCTACGGAAGATGATGGCGCTTTATAAATAAGTAATAACAATAGGTTATAATGAGGGCACTGCACTGCAAGGTTAATATTGTAACCTGTAGGGTGAACTGCAGCATCACCAAGTGGCCACCAGGCTGAACTGCACATAATTTTTTCTTAATTTATTCTAATTCATGTAAATAGTTTTTAAACTTTACCCGTGATAAAAAAAAAAAAAAAGATAAATGAAAAAGTTTGGAGGAGACATTAGAGTGTGAGCTCTGAGACACAGGAGGTCATGTGACTGCTTCTATGTACAGTGCTGTGGTATATGTTGGCGCTATATAATGTACAATAACAGTGTGTGAGTGCGGAGGAGACATTAGAGTGTGAGCTCTGAGGGACAGGAGGTCATGTGACCGCTCCTATGTACAGCGCTGTGGTATATGTCAGCGCTATATAATGTATAATAACAGTGTGTGAGTGTGGAGGAGACATTAGAGTGTGAGCTCTGAGGGACAGGAGGTCATGTGACTGCTTCTATGTACAGCGCTGTGATATATGTATGCGCTATATAATGTATAATAACAGTGTGTGAGTGTGGGGGAGACATTAGAGTGTGAGCTCTGAGGGACAGGAGGTCATGTGACTGCTTCTATGTACAGCGCTGTGGTATATGTCAGCGCTATATAATGTATAATAACAGTGTGTGAGTGCGGAGGAGACATTAGAGTGTGAGCTCTGAGGGACAGGAGGTCATGTGACTACTTCTATGTACAGCGCTGTGGTATATGTCAGCGCTATATAATGTATAATAACAGTGTGTGAGTGCGGAGGAGACATTAGAGTGTGAGCTCTGAGGGACAGGAGGTCATGTGACTGCTTCTATGTACAGCGCTGTGGTATATGTCAGCGCTATATAATGTATAATAACAGTGTGTGAGTGTGGGGGAGACATTAGAGTGTGAGCTCTGAGGGACAGGAGGTCATGTGACTACTTCTATGTACAGCGCTGTGGCATATGTCAGCGCTATATAATGTATAATAACAGTGTGTGAGTGCGGAGGAGACATTAGAGTGTGAGCTCTGAGGGACAGGAGGTCATGTGACTACTTCTATGTACAGCGCTGTGGTATATGTCAGCGCTATATAATGTATAATAACAGTGTGTGAGTGTGGGGGAGACATTAGAGTGTGAGCTCTGAGGGACAGGAGGTCATGTGACTGCTTCTATGTACAGCGCTGTGGTATATGTCAGCGCTATATAATGTATAATAACAGTGTGTGAGTGTGGGGGAGACATTAGAGTGTGAGCTCTGAGGGACAGGAGGTCATGTGACTGCTTCTCTGTACAGCGCTGTGGTATATGTCAGCGCTATATAATGTATAATAACAGTGTGTGTGAGTGTGGGGGAGACATTAGAGTGTGAGCTCTGAGGGACAGGAGGTCATGTGACTGCTTCTCAGTTCAGCTCATACGGGCGGAGGAGCAGGGTGTGTGCAGCATGGAATCTGACCCAGGAGGAGGTGATGGGAGCTGGGATCAAGGATTCAGGAAAGCCCAGGTATTGGAGTCGGGCCTACAGCAGGAGGCTGGAGAAGGATGTTCCTTGGAAATGGAGGTTGGTGAATCTAAGGAAAGTTTTGTTACTGTTGGGAAACAAATGCTTATGGGTCAGAAAGGAAAGTTTATGCTGCAAATGCGAATCTCCAAATTGCGGGAGGAATTAAAGCAGGAAAATGATGCTAATAAGAAGGAGCAGATCAATGAAGCTATTGATCAGTGTGAACAGGAATTAAATATGATGAAGCATAAATGTGCTGCAGAGAGCGGGGAGCCCCCTAAGATGGAGCACTGGTCCCCTCAGAGAGTCCGAGACGCCCGGCTACAGAGTATAAAGAGGAGAGACATTATTGCTAAAAAAGGCATTGATGAGGACACTGTGCTCACTGTACTGACCCAAGGCTGCCCAGTGCGGGTGAGGCCGGGGACATTCAGGGGCAATCCAGCAAGTGAAGAGTTATCTCCCCCAGCTCCCTATACCTCTCATACTGACCAGTCTGATCTGCCAGACCCAGCAAGCGAGGAGTTAATAGTGGCAGCTCCTGTTACTAATGAACTGTGCAACACACCAGATAATGCAGCCCCTGCAAGTGACACCCTGGGAATATCTGTGGAAAATATTGCTTCAGAAGTAACCGTGCAAAATTTGCTTAACTCAGGGAATTCAGGTCTTGATCAGACTCCACAAATACCAGTGACTCCAGAGCCAGACATGCAAGTGATTCCTAATAGACCCATTATGGACTCTCAGATACTAACAATAGAAATGTCTGACCCAGAAACCCAGCGAGCGCAGCCAGCCAATGAGAACCCTGGCAGCCTATTAATTACAGAATCTGCATTACAGAACACTGATACCAGTATCATTGGCACAGATGAGGTATCCCGATTCCAGGGCCCTCACAAGGATGAAAACCCTAGAACTAGTATGCCAAAAAATAATCCAGTGGCCAGTAACTTTAAGGCACAAGACCAAGACCCGACTCCCCAGCAGAGGCGGCTCTTCTCCAGCGTCACAGGACTGGCAAACCCACCGGCACAGAGGAGGAACGCGGTGAGAATAAAATATGTGGGGCCAGAGGAGGATCTCCCCTCCAGGCAGTATATTGGGAGAACTCTGATAAAGGACTTCATGAAGTTTGAGGCTGCTGAAATCTTTGCTTTAATTCATGTTCCCTCCAGTAGGTTATATGACATCAGTTTTAAGCTACCGCACAGCCTGGACCTTTTCTGGGATATCTATAACAAGACACGTGATAATGAAATATGGAAAAATCTTTATGTAATCCAGTTGTCTAAACCCCAGGCAGTTACAGTCACCATTTTGTTCCAGTCTGAGGTGGTGGCCCTGGCAGACGTGCTGCATTGGATAGGCCGGCAATGCAAGGTGCTCAGCCAACCTGCCAAGATCTATGATGAGGAAGGATTCTGGAATGGTGGATACACTATTAAAGTGCAGCTGACCCAGGAAAATGGGGTAACCAGGCACCTGCCGCATGCCTTTTACCTGGGCCCTGATAGGGGCATATGTTACTACCCCGGGCAGCCCAGGCGCTGCCATAAATGTGGAGGCAGACATTTGGCTTTTAGCTGCCCTCATATAAAGTGCTCATTGTGTGGGGAGCTTGGGCACACAAAGGACTCATGTACAGGTATTATTGTGTGTAACCTGTGCTCAGGAGTGGGGCATACATTCCGCGAGTGCCCTCATGCCCAGCATAATAAAACTACTGAACTGCTGGTAGAGAATGAGGTGGTCAATGCCGGCCATGAGCATGAAGTGGCTGATCCTGAGGCTGGAAAATTTCACCCACCACCAATCAGTGCAAAGTCCAATAGTATTGGCTCAGTGGTGCCAACAGAAGCCCCAGTTCAATATTCTGCCCCAGTGATGCCAACAGAAGTCCCAGTTCTATATTCTGCCCCAGTGATGCCAACAGAAGTCCCAGTTCTATATTCTGCCCCAGTGATGCCAGAAGTAGCGGCAGAATCTGGCACAACAGCTAAGGATGATCATGTCGGATTTCAGACTGTAAAAAGGAAAAATAAAGCAGCAGCAGGAAAAGACAAGTCAAATAAATTATCAAGTGAAAGCAAACCCCAAGAGCCGGCCTCTTTGGACATTTCCCGGGGTCGCTATTATGTGCTAAGAGACCGTAAGGAAAATGTGGATGAGCAACCAGTGGGCAGCATGGCAGAGGACAAAGACTTGGATGATGGGGCCTCCCAGGTGTCCATCAATACCACTGAGGACATCGAGGAGGACGAGGTAGAGGCTCCTGTGGCCATTAAGAGATGGGGCTCCAAAGGACAAGGCAGTGGGAAGAAGAAAAAGGCGAGGAAAACCAGGTGACCTAGATGAGGCTCAGGGTATGTTCACTGAATGTGAATGGAATTAAGACCAAGGCCCGTCGCCAGGTGATATTTCAGCAGTTAGTTGATGATAATTATGATGTGTTGCTACTACAAGAGACCAGGCTAAAAACCAACTCTGATGTTTTCCTTGCTAAGCGAGAATGGCGACACGGTGCCTCCTTTTGGTCCTTTGGGTTGGATCGTAATGATGGGGTTGGGGTTTTGTTTAAAGATATTAATGTTAATGTTGAGAGGGTGGTGGAGGTGTGTGCAGGTAGATGTCTGTTGCTGGACTTTACTTTAGAAGATGTTGCCTTTAGAATTATTAATGTGTACGGTCACCAGACCCCAAAAGAACGGAGGTCACTCTTTTCTGAAATGAAGCCATTTTGTTTTACATCTAAAGTGCTGATTCTGGGGGGTGACTTTAATTGTGTCTCCAGTAATGCTGATCGTTCTAGTAATAAGGCCCTGAAATACGATGCTAATTTCTTAAATAATCTCATAACGCAAGCTAATCTGGTAGATACACATGCAGCATCTGTTCCAGGTAAAATACGTTATACCTTTCGCAAGGGGCAACATTCCAGTAGGATAGATCGGATTTATATAAAGAGGGAGCTGAAGAGCTCAGACCTCAGGATCACCCCGCAGGAGTTCTCTGACCATTGTTTGGTCAGTGTGACCCTCTGTTTGGGTGGTGCTGTGGTCTATGGGAAAGGTTACTGGAAACTAAATAGTTCCCTACTAACAGATCCTCAATTACGGGATCATTTCATGCGGTTTTATAATATGCGCAGAACAACTCAGTGTATGTTTAATAGCACAGCGGAGTGGTGGGAGTGTATGAAGGGGGAAATTAAAGAGTTCTTCCTATCATCATCGAGGAGGCATGGGAACAAGAACTATTTGAAATATTCTGCATTGAGGCTGAAGCTCAGTAGGTTGTATTCCAAGATTAATGATGGTCTGAGTGTGGACAGTAACCTTGTTAGCCAGATAAAGGATAAAATGCGGGAGCTGCAGTATGACCGGTTGAAGTCTCTGAGGGCTGAGAGTCAGTTTGGTAGTTGGGGACAGTACACCCCGGATCCTTTTGCTTCTTGTAAGAACAGAGTTAGCATGAAGTCTATGACTAGCCTGCTGGATGAGGACGGGGTGGAGTGCTCTGAGCAGAAGCAGATCCAGAATATAGTGCACAAATATTATGAGGGCCTATTTTCTCAGACTGACATTGATGAAAGACAGATAAAAGAGTATATGAAATCTGTAAATGTCCCCAAATTGGACCCTTTAATGGCAGACACTTTGACTCAGCCAATTACAGAGCAGGAAGTGAGGAGAAGCATTAGCTCTCTAAAGGCAAAGAAGAGTCCTGGGCTGGACGGCCTCACTAGTGAGTTTTATAAGGAGTTCACTGATTTGCTAGCATTGGACATGGTTCACATGTATAATGATGTGATAAGCAGTGGTAAGCTCTTGGATTCCCAGTCTAGGTCTATACTTGTGCTTTTGGCTAAAAAAGGTGATCTGAAAGATTTGAAAAACTGGCGTCCCCTTTCATTGTTGAATACAGATTACAAAATTTTGGCTAAAATCCTCTATTATAGATTAAGTGACGTAGCCCCTGAATTGATCCTGGCCAATCAGACTTGTGGAGTAAAGGGTCGCAGCATTGAGGACTCTTTGCTATTGGTACGGGAGGCAATGGCCTACATACGAAGGAGTGGTAGAGGGATGTATGTGGTGGGCTTGGATCAGAGTAAGGCCTTTGATCGAGTCCATCATGGCTTCCTGTGCCAGGTCCTGTCTGAATATGGCATCCCTTCCGGTTTCCTGTGCTGGCTGCGGGTCCTGTATCAGGATGCTACCAGTTTTCCTTTGATTAATGGTCACTTGGCTGAGCCTTTCAGTATCTGCTCAGGGGTGAGGCAGGGTTGTCCCTTGAGCCCCCTGCTCTATGTTTTCAGTTTAGACCCCTTCCTGAGGAGATTGCAGGATAATCCTAATTTTTCTGGTCTGACATGTCAGTTACATAGTGGAGTGGAGCAGGTTAAGCTGTGCGCATATGCGGATGATGTGACTGTGTTTCTTCCAACAAGAGATAGCTGCTCTGTCCTGTTACAAGAGATTGGGGCTTTCTCACAAATATCAAACTCTGCTGTCAATATGGATAAAAGTGAGGCCGTGTGGGTGGGTGACCCGGAAAGTAGGTTTGTAGTGCCCTTTAAGTGTGGATCAGATAGAATTAAAGTGCTGGGAGTGATATTTGGGGTGGAGGATGAGGGAAGAGTTAACTGGGAGGAGAAGATGGTGGTGTGTGAGGAGAAGGTCAAGAAATGGAAGTATTGGAAACTCACCTACCAAGAGAAGGTTGGCCTAATAAAGAGGTTCCTGTTGCCCTTGTTTATATACATTAGTATTGTGTTTCCTCTGCCGGATAGTCTGATCCCCAGAATCACAAGCATGTTGTTCCATTTCCTTTGGGGGAACCAGCTGAACATTGTAAGGAGGAACATTACTTACCTCCCACGTAAGGATGGTGGCTTGTCCATGATCTGTCCAGAGTTGTTCTTTAATCTGTTATTTTTGATGAAGAATTTATCATCATCAAGGCCTGGGCTAACCTGTTTAGAAATCAGCTCAGGCAGTTTGTTTCTGTATGGGCAGTGGGGGACCCCATTAAAAAACCTACATGGCGTGCTAAGAACCACATCTCCTGGTACGCAGTGCATGTCATTGCTAAAATTGTGAAGTGGCGAATTCAGTATGATGATTTCAAATCAAGGGGGAGGAAGGAGTATTATGATGTCATTCTGAGGGAACAATTCAGTGCCCAGATCGAGCTGAGAAACACTCCGAATATGGATATAGCCACTGCAGTGAAAATAATGGCTGACTACAGGGTTCCCCCACATATGAGGGACACACTATGGCTGGGTTTCCATGGGAAGATGTATGTGAAGGCTAATGTGCGATCAAGGGCAACAGCAGATCGTTTCTGCCCCCGGGAGAGTTGTGGTCCCGTACTGGAGTCTATGGAGCATTTTGTGTTGGAATGTGACTTTGCCTGTGAGGTTTGGGAGGAACTATCACTAGCCCTCCAGTTGCCCCATCTCAGGTCCCAGCCGTACACCCAAGTTATATACGGTGACTTTAGTCAGGTTCCAGAATGCTATAATAGAAGTACGTTGTATGTTATAAATGTCATAGTAGTTTACCATCTCTGGTGTGCCCGCTGCACCCTCACCCTTAACCAAGAAGCCCTCCCTGTGCCAACTATAATACGCAATATTCTGCAGAGTTTGAGAGGTGTGCAGAGCAGAGACCAGTCTGCCCAACCATCAAATGCTTATTGGGGTCATATTAATATTTCATTGTTTTCCAGGTGATTTCAACCTGTATATATGTTATGTATCTGTATATACAATCTGCAAACCAGCAATGTGTAAGTAATTGTCAGTGGGTTTTACAATAAAAGATATGTGACTGCCTCTATGTACAGCGCTGTGTATCAGTGAAATATAAATGTATAATAGCAGTGGGTGGCTGGCGCTGTGCCGCACGGCATGCTGGGTAGTGGGGCTAAGATGGATGGACGGGGTTATAGGCGCTAACGCGTTTATCGATCGCTAGGCAATAAATGAAATGATTATCGGTAAATCCGGGTCTCCCTTTGGCCTGGACGCCATCCATCACCGCCCCCGCCGCCGCACCACAACACCAAGCAAGCCCGCAGCCTAGCAGAGATCATTTCCAGATTTACATCACAATT
Organism: Gastrophryne carolinensis; assembly: GCA_027917425.1. Lineage (NCBI taxonomy): Eukaryota > Metazoa > Chordata > Amphibia > Anura > Microhylidae > Gastrophryne > Gastrophryne carolinensis. The sequence continues at coordinate 4,236,935 of CM051239.1, forward strand.
AAAGGGGAAGGCATTCTCATATGTTACACTTGTCACATTACTTTTGCATCTGTAGTGTTCACATTGCCCCGGGATGCAGTAGTGTTTCCTGTCCCCGCTCTTCTCCACACACAGCCAGGGTGCATGCGGGTGCTCACAGTCATCCGGTATATTGCTGCGCAATGTGCCTTTAACGTGGACCAAAACCCACGCCGATCGGCCTGGGAAGCTATAACCATAGAGAACAGTTGTAGGTCCGCATTAGAAGAAGCACCAACCCCTGGCAGCTTCCTTCAGTATGTGGAGCACGGTTGTAGGTCAGCATTAGGGTTCTGCCGTAGTTCCTGTAACTCCTCCCAGGTCTCCCATCCTAGCCCCGCCCCTTCAATGACTGGTAATGGACCATCAGGCATTCCCCAAACTGGATACTTCAGATTCCCAACTCCTAAAGCAGACCAAAACCTCTTTATCGCTGGCCCTGAAGTATAAATGACTCCAGGGCCAACACTACCCCAGCGAATCGTAGAGCTACAGCGCCACACTATCATTACAATATGAGGAACTCAATACAGGGATGATCACTTCCCGGAGCTAGAAAATGATGATCTGCTAAGAATGTACAAATATTCTTGACTTATAGGGAAATGCTCCTTATTCATCAAGGGATAGCGCCAGGTAGTGACAGGTGAACGCCGGACACGGCAGCAATTACACATTTATCAAGCAGAATCTGTTTAGCGACTGGGATAGCGCCATGTAGCGTCTGATTCATCATTTTCACAGCCTCAGCGAACAGCGCAGGCGTTCAGCCTTGCACAGCGCCAGGTATGACCTCTCGCTACCTGTCGCTCTCCAATACATTTCATGGACGATCCTTTTCTTCTCTTTAAACAGGGTTTTTGTTTTTTTTGTTTTTTTGTAATTTTTTTATATATTTCCTCAGAAATGACATCACAGCTCTGCCATTAAAGTGTTCATGTTACAATGTTGCTACAATGTAATTCCATATGTTTTCGCTTTGTTACTGGTGGATAGATGCTGAAAAACAGACTTTAATCACACAGCCTCCTGTGCTCTGGGCTTCACAGAAGCATGTTTCTGCGCCAGAGATTTGTGAGGATGTTTTTTTGCTGAATATGTTGTGAGTCGGTCGCTATGAGCAGTCGCTAACATGCGCTCCCATACAGCGCTGTACTGGTCAAATAGCGACTCCTCACAATGTATTCAACATTACTGAACAGCGACTGAGTCGATATGAACTAGCGACCCACGGCCGAGCACAGTGACTACTAGCGGGCGCTCTGAAAATGCCGCTGTGAAGGCGAAGGCGCGCGCGGCGGGCGCAGGAAATGCGCCAAATGTTTATCGGCCGCGAAGCTTGGAATGAATTCATTGCTGGGAAGGGAGGAGATTGGATCCGTATGGCGGGAACCATTCCGCGGATTTATAGCTGCGTCAGTAGCGGGTGGCGAGGGGGCGGCGCCCTAATTACTTCCATATTAATATTCGGCGCATAGCGAGCCATCAGGGGGAGGAGGAGGAAGCGCAGCGCTGCGCCCAGGCTCTAAGCCGGGAATAAGAAACATGTGACCGGCGCCGGCGACGCTTTGGGAAATTAGTGGCTTTTTTCGAAACGCCTTCCTTCATCTGGCGCCAGATTTATTGTTTTTTTTTTTTTATTATGTCCGGAATTATTCTTCTTCTCTTCCCCCTCCCCCACACTACAGCTCCTACCACACAATCCTCCTCTTCTGCTTCCTCCTCATTTTCTTCTATTTCCTCTTCTATTTCTTCTTTCTCTTCTTGTTGTTTTCTGCACTTGTTCCTCTTTTTCTTCCTAATCTTCCTTTACTTCTTCTTCCTCCTACTCCTTTTTCTCCTTCCTCCCCTTCCTTTTCTTCTTCCCCCTTGTCCTTTTTTTCCTCCTTTGCCTTTACTTCCTCTACCTCCACTCCTTCTCCCTTCTCTGTTTCTTCTTCCACCTCCTACTTTTCTTCCTCTTCTTGCTCTTCTTCTTTTTCCTCTTCCTTGTCCCCCTCTTCTTCCCCTTTTTCTCCCCCTCCCCCACTACAGCTCCTTTTCTTCTCCTTCCTCCGTTTCTTTCTCTTCTTTCTCCTCTTCTTCTTTATCTTCTTCCTCTTATTCTCCTTCCTCTTTTTCTTTCTTTTCTTTCTCCTCATCTTCTTCCTCTTCCTATTCCTCTCCCCCCCCCCAAAGCGCCAAGCACACACTCCTCCTCTTTTCTTCTTTCTCCTTCCTCCTCCTTTTCTTTCTCCTTCTTTTCTTTGTTCCTCTTTTTCTTCCTAATCTTCCTAATTTTCCTTTTCTTCTTCTTCCTCCTACTCCTCTTTCTCCTTCCTCTCCTTCCTTTTCTTATTCCCCCTTGTCCGCTTTTTCCTGCTCGGCCTTTACTTCCTCCGCTCCTTCTCCCTTCTCTTTTTCTTCTTCCACCTCCTACTTTTCTTCCTCTTCTTGCTCTTCTTCTTTTTCCTCTTCCTTGTCCCCCTCTTCATCCTCTTCTTCTCCCCCTCCCCCACTACAGCTCCTTTTCTTCTCCTTCCTCCTTTTCTTTCTATTCTTTCTCCTCCTCTTCTTCCTCTTCATATTCCTCTCCCCCCCCCCCACTTAAGCTCCAAGCACACACTCCTCCTCCTTTTCTTTCTCTTTTTCGTCCCCCTCTTCCTCCCTCTTTTTCTTCCTCCTCTTCTTATTCCTCTCTTTTTTTTTCTCCCCCCACTACAGTGCCAAGCACACACTCCTCCTCTTTTCTTCTTTCTCCTATTCTTCTTCCTCCTTTTCTTTCTCTTTTTCTTCCTTCTCTTCTTCTTCCTCTTCTTTTTCTTCCTCCTCTTCTTATTCCTCTTCCCCCCCCCCTGCTACAGCTCCAAGCACAAACTCCTTCTCTTTTCTTCCTTCTCTTCCTTTTCTTTCTCTCCTTCTTCCGCCTCTTCTTACTCTTCTTCTTCCTCTTTTTTTCTCCACCAATACAGCTCCAAGCACAAACTCCTTCTATTTTCTTCTTTCTCCTGTTCTTTCTCCTCCTTTCTCTTCTTCTTCCTCTTCCTATTCCTCCCCCCCCCCACTACTTAAGCTCTTGCTCCTCTTTCTCATTTTCTTCTATATCTTCTCTCTCTTCTTCTTGTTTTTTTCTTCCTCTTCTTTCTCCCAATCTTTCTCCTGTTCCTTATTTTCTCCCCCCCTTCCTTGTCTTCTTCTTCATCCTCTTCCTTTTCCTCTTCATCCTCTTCTGTTTCCTCTTATTCTTCCTCCTCCTCCCTTTATTCCTCTTCTTTCTCTTCTTTCTACTCTTCCTTGTCCCCCCTCTTCTTCCTCTTCCCCCCACTACAGCTCCAAGCACATACTCCTCCTCTTTTCTTCTATTGCTCTTTCCCTCTTCCCTTTATTTCTCTTCTTCTTCCTCTTTTTTTTCTCCCCCAGCTACAGCGGCAAGCACACACTCCTCCTATTTTCTTCTTTCTCCTATTCTTCTTCCTCCTCCTTTTCTTTCTCTTCTTCATCATCCTCTTCTTCCTCTTCTTCTTCCTCTTCTTCTTTCTCTTTTTCTTCCTTGTTCCCCTCTTCTTATTCTTCCTCTCCCCCCTCATTAGGCATACACCCTCCTCCTCTTTTCTCTCTCCTCTTATTCCTCTTCTCATTGCTCTTTTTTTCTTTCTCACTACAGCGCCAAGCACACATTCCTCCTATTTTTCTTCCTCTTTTTCTTTCTCTTATTCTTCCTCCTCCACTTCTCTGAACCGCTCGCCTTAGACGAAGGCTTAGAACATGTGACATCATCGGCCTCCGAGCGTTCTGATTGGATGAGTGGCGTAGGACTGGAAAGAGGTGAGTTACCTGTGGCGTCCGGGGGTTTCCTGCAGCGGGCGTCCCCCGTCAGGATAGTCAGAATCCTGGGCTTTGGTCACTTTAAAATATCGTTGAGCTCAATAATACATATAATACATATAAAATCTACACAATTATATCAGGCAACTTATAAAAGTCCAACGTGGGAGGAAACCAACACATCAGTCCATACCTCCCTGTCCCTGATTTGGAGGCACTGTCCCTCTTCTGAGTCCATGTCCCCCTGTCCCTCGTTGCTCCCATTTGTCCCTCTTTGAGGTGTAACATGCAGATCTGCAGCAATAAATGATTCATTCTCCTATTCAAAGTGTTTCTATTGTTGTAACTGTTACAATGTATCTCCTATCCATCCCTCAATGAGGGGGTGTGGCTTCATCCATCCCTCAATGAGGGGCCGTGGCTTCATCCATCCTTCAATGAGAGGGCGTGGCTTCATCCATCCCTCAATGAGGGGGCGTGGCTTCATCCATCCCTCAATGAGGGCGCGTGGCTTCATCCATCCCTCAATGAGGGGGCGTGGCTTCATCCATCCCTCAATGAGGGGGCGTGGCTTCATCCATCCCTCAATGAGGGGGCGTGGCTTCATACATCCCTCAATGAGGGGGCGTGGCTTCATACATCCCTCAATGAGGGGGCGTGGCTTAATACATCCTTCAATGAGGGGTGTGGCTTCATCCATCCCTCAATGAGGGGGCGTGGCTTCATCCGTCCCTCAATGAGGGGACGTGGCTTCATCCGTCCCTCAATGAGGGGGCGTGGCTTCATCCATCCCTCAATGAGGGGGCGTGGTTTCATACATCCCTCAATGAGGGGGCGTGGCTTCATACATCCTTCAATGAGGGGTGTGGCTTCATCCATCCCTCAATGAGGGGGCGTGGCTTCATCCATCCCTCAATGAGGGGGCGTGGCTTCATCCATCCCTCAATGAGGGGGCGTGGCTTCATACATCCCTCAATGAGGGGGCGTGGCTTCATACATCCCTCAATGAGGGGGCGTGGCTTCATACATCCCTCAATGAGGGGGCGTGGCTTCATACATCCCTCAATGAGGGGGCGTGGCTTCATACATCCTTCAATGAGGGGTGTGGCTTCATCCATCCCTCAATGAGGGGGCGTGGCTTCATCCATCCCTCAATGAGGGGGCGTGGCTTCATCCGTCCCTCAATGAGGGGGCGTGGCTTCATCCGTCCCTCAATGAGGGGGCGTGGCTTCATCCGTCCCTCAATGAGGGGCGTGGCTTCATCCGTCCCTCAATGAGGGGGCGTGGCTTCATACATCCCTCAATGGGGGGCGTGGCTTCATACATCCCTCAATGAGGGGGTGTGGCTTCATACATCCTTCAATGAGGGGCGTGGCTTCATCCATCCCTCAATGAGGGGGCGTGGCTTCATCCATCCCTCAATGAGGGGGCGTGGCTTCATCCATCCCTCAATGAGGGGGCGTGGCTTCATACATCCCTCAACGAGGGGGTGTGGCTTCATACATCCTTCAATGAGGGGCGTGGCTTCATCCATCCCTCAATGAGGGGGCGTGGCTTCATACATCCCTCAATGAGGGGGCGTGGCTTCATACATCCCTCAATGAGGGGACGTGGCTTCATACATCCCTCACTGAGGGGCGTGGCTTCATCTATCCCTCAATGAGGAGGTGTGGCTTCATACATCCCTCAATGAGGGGCGTGGCTTCATACATCCCTCAATGAGGGGGTGTGGCTTCATACACCTCTCAATGAGGGGGCGTGGCTTAAACCGAACCTTCACCATGATTTATTGAAAAGCCCAAACCCTTATAAAACGATTCCCCAGCATCTAAAATTAATATATTTTAAGTTTTTTAGTCACTTACTTATTATTCTTTCCCCCACTGGGCTGCAACTCTGTTCAGGAATTTAGGATACGGGCGCCACCATCTTGACTCAGAAGCATCACACTTACTAAGGAGAGGAGAGCGGGATAAAGTACAGGGGGGCGGGGTTATAGCTGTGCTTTGCTCAGACAGAGCAGAGCTGGGGTCAGGGAAAGGACAGCAATCCCAGAATGCAGGGCAGCACAGTTAGAAGGCACTTCCTGTTTGCAGGCTGCCTGATGTCCCATGAGCCGCCATCTTGGATGTTTAAAGGCTCATAACATGCAGTAGATGCAGGTAGGATGATTTTTAATGTGAGCAATCTGTATGTACAAAGGGGAAACATATAAGATAGGCTCTTATTCAGGGTGAAGGTCCGGATTAATGTGGGCAATCTGTATGTACAGGGTGTGGGAAACATATAAGATAGACTCTTATTCAGGGTGAGGGTCCGGATTAATGTGGGCAATCTGTATGTACAGGGTGTGGAAAACATACAAGATAGACTCTTATTCATGGTGAAGGTCTGGATTAATGTGAGCAATCTGTATGTACAGGGTGTGGGAAACATATAAGATAGGCTCTTATTCAGGGTGAAGGTCCGGATTAATGTGGGCAATCTGTATGTACAGGGTGTGGGAAACATATAAGATAGGCTCTTATTCAGGGGGAAGGTCCGGATTAATGTGAGCAATCTGTATGTACAGGCTGTGTGAAACATATAAGATAGGCTCTTATTCAGGGTGAAGGTCCAAATTAATGTGAGCAATCTGTATGTACAGTGGGGAAACATATAAGATAGGCTCTTATTCAGGGTGAAGGTCCAAATTAATGTGAGCAATCTGTATGTACAGTGGGGAAACATATAACATAGGCTCTTATTTAGGGTGAAGGTCCGGATTAATGTGAGCAATCTGTATGTACAGGGTGTGGGAAACATATAAGATAGGCTGTTATTCAGGGTGAGGGTCGGGATTAATGTGAGCAATCTGTATGTACAGGGTGTGGGAAACATATAAGATAGGCTCTTATTCAGGGTGAGGGTCCGGATTAATGTGAGCAATCTGTATGTACAGGGTGTGGGAAACATATAAGATAGGCTCTTATTCAGGGTGAGGGTCGGGATTAATGTGAGCAATCTGTATGTACAGGGTGTGGGAAACATATAAGATAGGCTCTTATTCAGAGTGAGGGTCCGGATTAATGTGAGCAATCTGTATGTACAGGGTGTGGGAAACATATAAGATAGGCTCTTATTCAGAGTGAGGGTCCGGATTTACTTAACAATTGTCCCACCCTGAAAATTTGGAAGGTATGATCAGTCATACATGTATGGGAAATAAAGAACAGGTTAGCGGCACCTAGGGCCGGATTAAGTGTGGTGGAGACCCCAGATACAGTATAATATAATAGGCACCTGTCTACTTACTGGAACGTCAGATCAAGTCCCTTGTGCCACCCTTGTAATATTTTCTGTTATTATTATGTATTAATTTTACTATTTTCTGTTATTATTTTTCTATTATTTATTTTTATTATTTTCTGTTGTCATTATTATTATTATTTTTAGTGATTATTTTTCTCTATTATTATTAATATTATTTTCTATTATTATTATTATTGTTGTTGTTGTTGTTGTTGTTGTATGTATTATAATTATAATTATTATGTATTATTAATATTATTATTATTTTCTGTTATTATTATGTATTATTTAAGTAGTAAGTACTACTTCCTGGAAGGTCAGATGGAGTCCCTTGTGCCCCCCTTGTGCCCCCCTTGCTCGGGATTCTCCTGCTTTGCCATTCTGGGTGGGGGGTGGTGTAGTGGCCCGGCTGGTTCCCTGCATTGAGCTGCCAGCGGCTGTGCTTGGTGGCTTATGTGCAGTGACAGCTCTGCACCCATCACTGTAGCGTTGCTGGCGGCGGCTTTGCTGCTCTAGACTCTCCATCCTGCCCTGCGGTGGCTTTGGCTGCTCTAGACTCTGCGTCCTGCCCTGTGGTGGCTTTGCTGCTCTAGACTCCTCGTCCTGCCCTGCGGTGGCTTTGCTGCTCTAGACTCTCCGTCCTGCCCTGTGGCGGCTTTGCTGCTCTAGACTCTGCGTCCTGCCCTGTGGTGGCTTTGGCTGCTCTAGACTCTCCGTCCTGCCCTGTGGTGGCTTTGGCTGCTCTAGACTCTCCGTCCTGCCCTGTGGTGGCTTTGCTGCTCTAGACTCCTCGTCCTGCCCTGTGGCGGCTTTGCTGCTCTAGACTCTGCGTCCTGCCCTGTGGTGGCTTTGGCTGCTCTAGACTCTGCGTCCTGCCCTGTGGTGGCTTTGGCTGCTCTAGACTCTCCGTCCTGCCCTGTGGTGGCTTTGCTGCTCTAGACTCCTCGTCCTGCCCTGTGGCGGCTTTGCTGCTCTAGACTCTCCGTCCTGCCCTGTGGTGGCTTTGCTGCTCTAGACTCCTCGTCCTGCCCTGTGGTGGCTTTGCTGCTCTAGACTCTGCGTCCTGCCCTGTGGCGGCTTTGCTGCTCTAGACTCTCCATCCTGCCCTGCGGTGGCTTTGGCTGCTCTAGACTCTGCGTCCTGCCCTGTGGCGGCTTTGCTGCTCTAGACTCTGCGTCCTGCCCTGTGGTGGCTTTGGCTGCTCTAGACTCTCCGTCCTGCCCTGTGGTGGCTTTGGCTGCTCTAGACTCTCTGTCCTGCCCTGTGGTGGCTTTGCTGCTCTAGACTCCTCGTCCTGCCCTGTGGCGGCTTTGCTGCTCTAGACTCCTCGTCCTGCCCTGTGGTGGCTTTTGCTGCTCTAGACTCTGCGTTCTGCCCTGTGGTGGCTTTGCTCCTCTAGACTCTGCGTCCTGCCCTGTGGTGGCTTTGGCTGCTCTAAACTCCCCGTCCTGCCCTGTGGTGGCTTTGGCTGCTCTAAACTCCCCGTCCTGCCCTGTGGTGGCTTTGGCTGCTCTAGACTCTCCGTCCTGCCCTGTGGCGGCTTTGGCTGCTCTAGACTCCCCGTCCTGCCCTGTGGTGGCTTTGGCTGCTCTAGACTCTCCGTCCTGCCCTGTGGTGGCTTTGGCTGCTCTAGACTCTCCGTCCTGCCCTGCGGTGGCTTTGCTGCTCTAGACTCTGCGTCCTGCCCTGTGGCGGCTTTGGCTGCTCTAGACTCCCCGTCCTGCCCTGTGGTGGCTTTGGCTGCTCTAGACTCTGCGTCCTGCCCTGTGGTGGCTTTGCTGCTCTAGACTCTGCGTCCTGCCCTGTGGTGGCTTTGCTGCTCTAGACTCTGCGTCCTGCCCTGCGGTGGCTTTGGCTGCCCAGACGCGTCCCCACTGCAGCCGATACCCGGCTCTCGGTCAGACCAGAGACTGAAAAGCCTCCTGGACCAGACCTTAACCCAATGGTTTGCAGGGAAAGTAGTGGAGGTCCCCAGGCTACGCCCCTAGCGCCCTTCTCGTAATCCGGCCCTGATCACATGCATATAATATTCCTGGAAATGATCGATATACTTACACCTTATTAGGATGAGGAAATCCAGCGACCGGCCCGTTTCCCGCATTAGCAGTTGCACATATTCGGGATGAGGTTCCGCTTTTTGCTCCCGAGAGTTTCTGCGTCGCCCGAGAGTCGGTAATAAAACGCAGGGCCGGCGTCAGCACTCAGCAAGGCGGGGCAGCTGCCGGGGGCCCACTGACAGGACCGGCCTTTAGGGGTGTGTGACTGCGGCGGACTGGGAGCTGGTGCCCACATCTCCCTGAATGGCGGAGGTTCCACACAACGGGGCGTCTGGATTTAGATTCCAGGGCAGGAAGTGCTGGGTTTTGTTCTACTTTTAAGTTGCCCCCCCCCCAGCTGATTTCCTATCCCTGGAGCATCCCAATCTGTGATACCCTCCTGTGTGACACACCCTGGGATCGCTGGCATACCCACTATGCAAGCAATCCCACCCCTGAGTTTTGGTCCACTTTACAGGGGCATCTCGATTTGGGATGCCCCTGTCTGTGAAAGAACCCCCCCGGTTTGGCCATTAACTCAAAGTGGCGATTCCACAATGTATTCACCAGATTCAGGTAAGTAATGAACAAAGAGGGGGGGTCACCCAAAATCAGAAGGATCTAGATTCCAAGGTCAGGTTTGCTGTGCTTCAAAGTAGACCAAAACTAGAGTCTTGGTCCAAATAACATCATCCTTAGGGGGCATCCAGATTTCGGGCATCCCTCGATGATGTGACGACGCGACTCTTCACCACAAAGGGGCCCACTGAGAGCATGCCGCCCGAGGGCCCACATAGACCTGATAAAACACATCGAAGCTGAAAAGCGATTCAGAAGAAGTTAAAGAAACGCGTCTATAAAATGTCGGAGGAACTCTTTTCCCTCGCACCTGAGAGGAAATTACTGTGTTCATTTAAAAGACTTGGAAACAGCTTTAGTTTCAGATTAAACGGCGCTTATCCTCCAAAACATTTCCATAAATCAATCGCCCGGCTCCGGCGCATGCAGCGACGCATTGGAAGGGTCTCCTGAGCGGGATTTAAAGGGCAAGTCTATCGCAAGAAAGAAAAAAAACATTAAATCCTTCAATATTTCTCCAGATTGAAAGTCATTGGGAAGCAAAAGAGAAGCTGATTGCTTGTCCCGCTGCTTGTTATTAACGGCCATCGCCGGGTCCTCGCGCCCTTTACTTAACCTTGTCCTGCGAGGCAAGGGACACAAGCACCAGATATATATATATATATATATATATATATATATATATATATATATATATATATATATATATATATATATATATATATATATTTATTTATTTATATATGTTTATTTATATATAATATATTATATATTAACCTTGTCCTACGAGGCAAGGGACACAAGCACCAGATATATATATATATATATATATATATATATATATATATATATATATATATATATATATATATATATATTTATTTATTTATTTATATTATATGATCTTTACTTAACCTTGTCCTACGAGGCAAGGGACACAAGCACCAGATATATATATAATATATATATATATATATATATATATATATATATATATACCGGTATATATTTATATTTATTTCCATTTATATTTAATTATTATTATTGTTTATTTATAATTAATATATATATATATATATATATATATATATATATATATATATATATTTATTTATTTATGTACAATATATATATATATTTATTTATTTATTTATGTTATATGTCCTTTACAAGGGACACAAGCACCGGATATATATATATATATATTTATTTATTTATTTACATTTATATTTAATTATTGTTATTGTTTATTTATAATATATATATATATTATATACAACATATATATTTATTTATTTTATATGCCCTTTACTTAACCTTGTACTACAAGGGACACAAGCACCGGATATATATATATATTTATTTATTTATATTTAATTATTAATATTGTTTATTCCATAGCACTTTACAGGGTGTGATTACAGACAGGGTAAAATATAGTACACGGAACAATACAAAACTAGATGCTACAAGGTTTAAACCAGGTGTTGTGAGGACAGGAGACAATAGAAAAGAGAACCCTGCCCTTGCGAGCTTACAGTCTAAAGGATGGGATATATATATATATTACAACCAGCCCAACAGATCAGACAAAGGCCAGCTTAAAGAGGAACAACACATAGGAATTTCACATTCCCGTGTGTTGTTCCTCCTCATAAATGCCTGGTGTGGGCACGCGCCCTGGTAAAGGGACCCGGGGATGCGGCCGCTGCTCACGCATGGGCTATTGGTCTGGGGAAGAAGGTGAGTTTCCAGGTGATTTCCTGATTCTGGCTCCGGGGGGGATCAAGCGGCCCTTGAATCAAGCCATAGTCCTATTCATCCCCGCTATCCCTCTAGTTAGTCTAGTTGGTGGTATGTAGGGGTCAAAGGGAGACCCGGGACAATGTCCGATGGGCCGCACTCTTTTGGGGCCAGTTGGGCTGCACCCACATTAAATCACTGCCCCATTAGTCTCCCTCTCAGCCTCCTGTACCCACAAGCCAAGGAACCCCAGCCCCCTGTACCCAGCCCCACTGTACCCACAAGCCAAGGAACCCCAGCCCCCTGTAGCCAGCCTCACTGTACCCACAAGCCAAGAAACCCCAGCCCCCCGTAGCCAGCCTCACTGTACCCACAAGCCAAGGAACCCCAGCCCCCTGTACCCACAAGCCAAGGAACCCCAACCCCCTGTACCCAGCCTCACTGTACCCACAAGCCAAGGAACCCCAGCCCCCTGTACCCAGCCCCACTGTACCCACAAGCCAAGGAACCCCAGCCCCCTGTACCCAGCCCCACTGTACCCACAAGCCAAGGAACCCCAGACTCCTGAAGCCAGCCCCACTGTACCCACAAGCCAAGGAACCCCAGACTCCTGTACCCAGCCCCACTGTACCCACAAGCCAAGGAACCCCAGCCCCCTGTACCCAGCCCCACTGTACCCACAAGCCAAGGGGGCTAATTTGAAGCTAATTTGAATATGGAAAGTGGCACTTGAGCTCATTTGAATATGGAAAGTGGTACTTGATTGAAAAAAAGGTTGGGACCCTAAAAAAGGGGAAAATATGATTTAAATTAATATTTGCTGCACATTAATCTGCAATATTTCTACTAGAAATTAATATTATAAATATAGCAAATACTAATAATCATATCAGCCCAGTGGCCATCAATTTGATACAAACCAATGGTCACTGAGGCTCCTCATACATCCAGTGACGTGTCCTAAAGACAAATACTATTTAATACCTTAAATACTTTGCACATACAATCTATTGTGTGAGAAAATATCCACCACACACACAGTAAGATTTATAAAAGAAAACAGGTTTAATTACCAGCACAGTAAATCACTAACCCAATATGTTCATGAAGCTTCTCCAGATAACATTAGATATTACAGGCAGTTGTTACATAAATTAGTAAGTTATACATTAGTTACAGTACAATAAATGGTATAATGGATAGAGAGAGATATTGGGGAGACAGATAGAGATACTTCATCCTGTTAAGGGGCCCATCCATTGTCTGACTAATTAATCATGCACCCACCTTCCTAATCTATTGAGCACTAGGGGGTGTGGCCAGCATCCCCCGCTTCTGGGTGTCTCTGCCTTGATCTGCCCACATCCGGCCTCTATGAGATCTATATTTCATAAAGAGTATAACACCCACAATATGCATGTTATCATAGCGTAACCAAGAAATTCATGATCCCCATTAATTTCTTAGTAAAATGAACCTAAACATCAAATACACATCATACAGAGTCTGATACTATGTGGATAATCAGGCTCTGGACAATATATGTAGATCATGTTTGATATCAAATGAAAGGTCTTATAGTCCTGAATAAGACGCTCTCATTAATAAAGTCATATTTTAGTTATTTACACTGCTCTTCCACAAATAATATCCAATGACCGTGTCTAATGTGTGTTTTAGTGTCTGAGTCTGAGGAGCTAATTAGGAAATAATGGATTTCTTTTCAAGGAATATAGTGTTTGGTATTCATGGTGCTTGGTCTATTTTCTTAAAGACATGGCAGAATACTATTTGAGTGTTAATTTGGGGGACAGCTGTCCTTTAACAGACCCTCTTGGTGTAAGTGGGGAGGCCTCAGCAGGGATGTCTCGAGCCGGTAAAATCCAGGGCTGATTTTTGGCTACTGGTGGTAAGCAGAATGGTTTAATGGGCCGTTGAATGGTAACAAAAATTGAATTGGTTGATTTCTATTGGGTGTAGGTAGAACAGGGAAGTCAGGGTATTGCTTTAAGTGACTATCGGCTATAGGAGGCCCATATATTGCTGTTAGTGGCCCAGAGGGATGGGTCTGCTTTAGGCGGTGCTAATGGAAAGGCGTTTTGATGGCTGCCCAGGGAGACCTCTCGAGTTGTCATAAAGTGTTTTCGTAGGAGGCAGTAAGTAACTCTGCTTAAATTACATCTAATCCGACGCCCGAGTGATGAAAAGCCTCCATTTAACTCCTCATTAAGTTTTTGTCTCTCGTCTCCGGTAAATATTTAGAAGGAGAGATGCTGTTAGATGTTCTCTCGATAAGACGTTCCAGCTCCCGCTGTTATTAAACTCTCAGCAGAGCCTTTTCTTTTCTCCCCGGAGGCTGCTGATGTTTTTTTCAGACAAGACACTTTCATCGCTAATTCAATAAAAATCTCAGAAGTTTGACGCGACGAGGCCGCGATATTCTTCCAGAGTCCTTAAAAATTTAAGGACACAAATAATGAATTTGCGGCCTCTGGTGGTGTCGGGCCAGTTGGCGGCGGTGAAAAATGTCACGTGACGCTCGTTTCGTGAAGTTGCCGGAAGACATGTTTTCACACGCAAAATGTTGTATACCGGAAAATGTTTGCGGGAAAAATTGTTGATAGGCACAGGGCCGGCTCCAGGTTTATGTGGGGCCCTTGGGCGACATGGTCTCAGTAGGCCCCTTTGCGGTGAAGAGTCACGTCACATCACAGAGGGATGTCCCAAATCTGGATGCCCCCTAAGGGCATGTTATTTGAATCAAAACTCTAGTTTAGGTCTACTTTGAAGCGCACCAAACCCCTTTAAACCTGACCTCGGAGTCTAAACGAATCTAGATCCTCCTGATTTTGGATGCCCCTGTGTGTGACCCCCCCCCCCCCCCCCTTTGTTCATTACTTTCCTAGAACTGGTGAATACACTGTGGGGTCGCCAGTTTGAGTTAACGGCCAAACTAGGGGGGGGGGTCCTTTAACAAACAAGGGCATCCCAAATTGAGATGCCCCTGTAAAGCGTATCGAAACCCAGGGGTGGAATTGCTTGCATAGTGGGTATACCAGCGATCCCAGGGGGTTTCACACAGAAGGTTTTCACAGATTGGGATGCTCCACAGCTGGGATGGGCATCCTAAAAGCAGAACAAAACCCAGCACTTCCGCCCCTGGAATCTAAATCGAGATGACCCACTGTGTGGAATCCCGCCATTAGAGGAGATGTGGGCACCAGCTGTGGCAGTGCCCTCCGAGTACACCGCTGGTCAAGCGAAGTTGCACACCCTAAAGGCCGGCCCTGTCAGTGGGCCCCCCAGAGGGTGGGGGCCCCCGGCAGCTTCCCCGCCTTGCCGGGTGCTGACGCCGGCCCTGGATAGGTAGATGTGTTGGCTGCTCAAATGATTCTCCAAGTCAGGAAGAGGACTTCATCATCACGTCAAGACTTCACCAAGTCTTCCGAGTTTTCCTACTCCCATCCCTTGGTGGCACTTGATGGACACATGTCTTTTTTTGCCCGTACCCAGGTCAAGTCATTATCAATTAGAGTGAAATACTCTGGTTTGTCAGTTGTCAAACCAGTGAAGGAATGCTGAAGTGGCATAAATTTGCCCGATATAGAGCTAGCTGTAGGGGGGCATCCCATATCAGGGACTTCTTCATCAATTTACCCGATAGACATCATCATCATCATCAATTCGCAAGAAGGATGTCATCAATTCAATTCGTTGAATGAATTCATCACCAAGTCAAGTGAAGGAGTTCATCATCAATATAAAGGAGTTCTTCTTCAAGCCAAGTGAGGGACTTCATCATTGATCCACGTGAGGGACTTCATCAATGATCCAAGTGAGGAGCCTCATTCTCAAGCCAAGTGAGGGACTTCCTCTTTGATCCAAGTGAGGGACTTCCTCTTTGATCCAAGTGAGGGACCTCATCATTGATCCAAGTGAGGGACCTCATCATTGATCCAAGTGAGGGACCTCATCATTGATCCAAGTGAGGGACCTCATCATTGATCCAAGTGAGGGACTTGACCATGACTCCAAATGAGGAACTTCATCTTTGATCCAAATGAGGGACTTTATCATTGATCCGAGTGAAGGACTTCATCATTGATCCAAGTGATGAGCCTCATTCTTGAGCCATTTGAGGGACTTCATCAATGATCTAAGTGAGGGACTTCATCACTGATCCAAGTGAGGGACTTTCATCAAGTCAAGTGAGGGACCCCAAAAATGAATAAGCAATATATATATATATATATATATATATATATATATATATATATATATATATAAATATTGCATTCATTTGGGTCATGTTATCTGAAATCATTGATCCAAGTGAGGGAATTCATCATCGATCCAAGTGAGGGACCTCATCAGTGATCCAAGTGAAGGAATTCATCATTGATCCAAGTGAGGGAATTCATCATTGATCCAAGTGAGGGAATTCATCATTGATCTAAGTGAGGGACTTAATCATTGATCCAAGTGAAGAACTTCATTCTCAAGTCACGTAAGGGAATTCATCATTGATCCAATTAAGGGAATTCATCATTGATCCAAGTGAGGGACTTCATTCTCATGTCAAGTAAGGGAATTCATCATTGATCCAAGTGAGGGACTTCATTCTCATGTCAAGTAAGGGAATTCATCATTGATCTAAGTGAGGGACTTAATTATTGATCCAAGTGAAGAACTTCATTCTCAAGTCACGTAAGGGAATTCATCATTGATCCAAGTGAAGGACTTTATTCTCATGTCAAGTAAGGGAATTTATCATTGATCCAAGTGAAGGACTTTATTCTCTTGTCAAGTAAGGGAATTCATCTTTGATCCAAGTGAGGGACTTCATCATCGATGCAAGTAAGGGACCCCATTATTGATCCAAGCCAGGGACTTCATCACTGATCCAAGTAAGGGACTTCACCATTGATGCAAGCGAGGGACTTCACCATTGATGCAAGTAAGGAGCCTCATTGTCAAGCTAAGTGGAGGACTTCATCTTTGATCCAAGTGAGGGACCTAATCATTGATCCAAGTGAAGGACTTCATTTTCAAGTCAAGTAAGGGACTTCACCATCAAGTCAAGTGAGGGACTCCAAAACTGAATAAGCAAAGCCCATACTATGTATATAATAATATTTTGTATTCATCCAGGTGTATCTATCTATCATCTTACATCAGATCAACTGGGCCTGATGGACTCATCTTACAAATGTCTTGCTATAGTCATCTGACTGGCCCACAATTTTGAATAACAGGTGACTAGAAAAAAATCCTCAAGATAAAGCCCAGTCCAGTTGCTTTGACTTATTCATTCATATGAATATTCATTAACTTATTCATTCTGATATACCATGACCTGAATGAATAACGAGTATGGGATTATAAATGGTGGATTAGAACCAGTTAGTTGAGTAAAGTAATGCCCCTGTACGGGGCAGTTTTCGTCGGGCAGATATGTTCATTTTAAACCAGACCTTCAGCATCATTTAATGAAAAACCCAGGGTTAAGGTCCGGATTAATGTGAGCAATCTGTATGTACGGGGGGGGAACATACAAGATAGGCTCTTATTCAGGGTGAGGGTCTGGATTAATGTGGGCAATCTGTATGTACAGGGTGTGGGAAACATATAAGATAGGCTCTTATTCAGGGTGAAGGTCCGGATTAATGTGAGCAATCTGTATGTACGGGGGGGGGGGGGGGGGACATACAAGATAGGCTCTTATTCAGGGTGAGGGCCCGGATTAATGTGGACAATCTGTATGTACAGGGGGAAACGTACAAGATAGGCTCTTATTCAGGTTACACATTAGGGGGAATAGGAACTTATCGGCAACCTCTTGTACTGTCTGAAATTTGAAAGAGAAAGTTTCGTCCGTCGATTAACTTTATTGTGGCCTCGGTGTTGCAGACAGGAAGTGGACCAAAACGAGATGCGTTATATAACTTGAGAAATGACACGGCTTCAATTGACGGGACAAGATGTGGATTGCGACCTACCATTAGCTGATTGGAGTGACGCTTTTCGCCTCCTTATTATACTTTGTCAGGCGGCGGATTATCCTCCGTACACTTAGCCGGTGATGTGACAAGCCCTCGCAAGTGATCCATCCGCCGCGCACATCTGCGTTAATAATGAATGCGGACACAGAGCTCTCCCCACATCACCCGCTGCCATTCCGGCACAATTATCAGGAAGTGTCGCCGTCCGCAGATTGATTTTTTTTTCCCGAACGATCATTATCACAGCACCTTTTTGATGGCGCATAAAAAATTCATTTGGGGTTTAGTGCAAATGGGTTTGTAACGCAGATTTCTGGAGCTCACGCTGCGCCGGTGGCCGGGATAAGGAGGCCCACTCGACGAAGGCGCTCGTGTTAAGCGCAACACCTCGTTCCCATTCCATAACTGAACCTTTTTAGCTCTTTTTTTTAATCTCCGTGTTAGCGCTACGTGCCCAGGGTGTAATTGCATTAGTCTGCAGGAAAAGTGCACTTTGTTTTCCATGTACGCGGTGATGCCTTCAGCGCACTCAGAAAGCCCTGGATGCTGGAATGTTCTAGAACAAAGCTCACTGCATGCTTCAGAACCCAAAATGTGATTGTTTCTAGTTACATATTGTAACAACCAATGGTGCACCACTAATATTAATGAGTAAAGGCGTGCTCACTGATATACATAACAACGCAATCCAAAGTGGAACCCAGGTTCAATAAATCCCCCAGAGACCACAAAACAAAAGGAGCACAACCAATAGAAAATCCATGAAAAATGAATTGAGACTACATAAAAGACACACGCTTAAAACCAACAATTATGACATATTAAAACATCACCCCTCTATTTGCCCTGAACAATTATATATATATATATATATATATATATCTGTCCTCAGCAATCACCCGTGTGGTATAAGACTGCTGCTCTAATTAAGGCTTCTGCTCTCTGATAGAAGCTTCTACTATCGGGGAGGCCGGTTCATTAATAGCGACAGTTGAGCGACTGTAGCGGCTTTTTCAGAGCGCCCGCTAGTAGTCCCTGTGCTTGGCCGTTGTTCGGTTGTTGATAGCGACTCAGTCGGTTTGCCGTAATGTTGAATATTGGGTGAGGAGTCGCTATTTGACAGGTTCCACGCTGTATGGGAGCGCATGATAGCGACTGGTCAGAGCGACCGGCTTCCACCATATTCATTAACAAATCACGCTCAAAAGATTCTCGCGCTGTAAAATGCATGTTTAAACCCCAGAGCGCTGGCGGCGATGGGTTAAAAGTAGTTTTTTAACCCCCAAACAACCATATTTTTGGAAACCAAAAAAAAATAGTTTTTAAAATAATTTCGTAATATGAATACATTAATATCAGACCTGTAATATCAATTCTGTACATTTTTTTTTTTTTTTTTTTTTACCTTAAAAAAATTATTTAAAATGGCAGAAGTGGTCACAGAATTTTTCACATTTAAAAAAACAAAAAAAAAAAAAATTAATAACAATTAATTATGAATATTTAAAGATTGTTCCATTGAAATGCATTGGAGAGCGCCAGGTAGCGAGAGGTCATACCTGTCGCTGTTCAAGTTCGGACGCTGTCGCTGTGGGCTGAGGCTGGAATAATGATGAATGAGCGGCTATCTGGCGCTATCTCAGTCGCTAAGCAGGATTGGCTTGATAAATGTGTGATTGTGGTGGGGAGCCGGCGTTCTCGTGGCGGGGCCCGTCATTACCGGCCGCTCACCATTCGCTACCTGGCGCTATCCCTTGTTAAATAAGGGCCTTAGCCAAAGACATGTGTATATACACCTGATCCATTTTGTGCCGGCACAAAACCACCCGATTTGATAAACCTAAGCGCTTAAAAAATTATTTGTACAACCAATACCACAAAACCTCAAAGAAAATTCCTCAACATACCATGACAAAAATCAAAAAAATGTACATTGTGCAAAATATTGTGCAGGATATAATGATATATACATATATAACGTAAAAATGTAATCAAATGCATAAACCCAAAGAATGCATCCAGGTATAGTGTACCTGAAGGCAACCATCCAAGTGAAACGTAAGGGGCACAAAGTAAACAACCTTACATATAAATATACAAGAGAGCGATACTCAGCCGTAAATAACACAGAGCACGCAGTCACCGGGGAGGACAGTCAATATTTTGCACAATGTACATTTTTTTGATGTTTGTCATGGTATGTTGAGGAATTTTCTTTGAGGTTTTGTGGTATTGGTTGTACAAACTTAGGTTTATCAAATCGGGTGGTTTTGTGCCGGCACAAAGGGGATCAGGTGTATATACACATGTCTTTGCCTAAGATAGTAGAAGCTTCTATTAGAGAGCAGAAGCCGGGGAGGCCGATTCATTAATAGCAGTCCCAAGAAGATAGACAGCTCAGAAATCCCCTGAGATATTTCACCTGGGAGCACGGACAGACCTCTGTAAGTCCCAATTGTAGTAATGTGCTGCAGGTCCAGCTCACCAAGTGTGATAAAACATAACATTTAATGTAACATTTTAAAATATAGCATGACCTGTGTGGAGTGAATATCCTGGGCTCCCCATTCAAAGGTAACGCGTTTCGGGGTTACCTCACCCCTTAATCCTACCGATTCATTAATAGCGCCAGGTAGCGACAGTAGCGGTATTTTCACAGCGCCCGCTAGTATTCGCTGTGCTTGGCCGTTGTTCAGCTGTTGACAGCGACCCCGTCGGTGTGCGGTAATGTTGAATACGGGGTTAGGAGTCGCTGTTTGACAGGTTCCGCGCTGTATGGGAGCGCATGATAGCGAATGGCCATAGCGAACGGCTCCCAGCATATTCATTAACAAATCACGCTCAAAAAAGTCTTGCGCTGTGAAATGCATGTTTAAACCCCAGACTGCTGGCGGCGATGGGTTAAAAGTAGTTTTTTAACCCCCAAACAGCCATATTTAAAAAAAAACAAAAAAAAAACATGTTTTTCAAAACATTTTGTAATATGAATACATTAATATCAGACCTGTAATATCAATTCTGCACAAATGTATTTTTTTTTTTTTTTTTTACCTTAAAAAAAAATATCTAACATTGCAGAAGTGGTCACAGAATTTTTGACAATTAAAAAAAAAAAAAAAAACAATAGCAATTAATTATGAATATTTAAAGATTGCTCCATTGAAATGCATTGGAGAGCGCCAGGTAGCGAGAGGTCATACCTGTCGCTGTTCAAGGTCGCTCGCTGGCGCTGTGGGGTGAGGCTGGAATAATGATGAATGATTCGCTATCTGGCGCTCTGTCAGTCGCTAAGCAGGATCGGCTTGATAAATGTGTGATTGCGGAGGGGAGCCGGCGTTCTCGTGGCGGTGAGCGTCATTACCGTTCGCTCACCATTCGCTACCTGGCGCTATCCCTTGTTAAATAAGGGCCTAAATTAGAGCAGCAGTCTTATACCACACGGGTGATTGCTGTATAATTGTTCAGGGCAAATAGAGGGGTGATGTTTTAATATGTCATAATTGTTGGTTTTAAACGTGTGTCTTTTATGTAGTCTCAATAAATTTTTCATGGATTTTCTATTGGTTGTGCTCCTTTTGTTTTGTGGTCCCTGGGGGATTTATTGAACCTGGGTTCCACTTTGGATTGCGTTTCTAGTTACATAGTTAATACAGTTGAAATAAGACGTACGTCAAGTTCATCCAAGGGTGTTGGGGTAGGGAAGTCCTTAACTATCCTGGGTTTTGGTCCTTGCCTCCGTGGCACCCAAACCGGGTTAGTTGACCTAACCCTACAGTGGGAAACACTTGTCGTAAATCTTTGTGCGACATTATAGGTTGACTATTTTTTGGGGATTCTAGGATTTCGACTAGCTTGACTGTTAAACATTACAGTGTAACACTAGTCCTCGGGGGCGGGTACCTTCCCTAATGTTAAGGATAAGAGTAAAGTCTGCATTGTACAATTGTCTCCTTGCCTTAAAGTTGACCAAAACCCAGGATTTTGTCTTTCTTGGGTTTTGGTCCTTTCCTGTGTGAAACCCCCGAGATCAACGAAGCCAACTCACCTGTTCCCGGCCCTTTGGCGCATGCGCGGCCGCTTGTCCAATCAGTGCGCTCGGAGCTGATGGCGTCATGTCGTCTAAGGTGAGCGGCTCCGAGTGCGCTGATGGCACTGCCCTGCTAGAGGGATAGCGGGGATGCAACCGTGGCTCGTGCATACGCCGTTGGACCAGGAAACAAGGTAGGTATATGGGCGACCTGGGGGGGAATCTTATAGATCCGGGCCGATCGCCGTGGGTTTTGGTTCACTATAAGCTCTGTATTCGGAACTATAAAGCATCACTTCCTGCTCAGTTATATTTGTGACTAACAATGACCTCTGCTGGTTACATATGATCTTATATATGTATGCATACCTCTGTCCTGCATTGGAGTCCATGTCCCCCTGTCCCTCTTTGTTCTCCTTTGTCCCTCTTTGAGGTGCAACATGCAGATCCGCAGCAATCAAGGATTCATTTGCCACTTCCAAGTGTTTCTACTGTTGTAACAATTACACCCTATCTACTATCCATCCCTCAATAAGGGGGCGTGTCTTCATCCATCCCTCACTGAGGGGGTGCGTCTTCATCCATCCCTCACTGAGGGGCGTGGCTTCATTTACATATAGTCCCTCTTTGAGGTGTAACATGCAGATCTGCAGCAATCAAGGATTCATTTGTCTATTCAAAGTGTTTCTATTGTTTTAACTGTTACAATATATCTCCTATCCATCCCTCAATGAGGGGGCGTGGCTTCATGCATCCCTCAATGAGGGGGTGTGGCTCCGTCCATCCCTTAATGAGGGGGCGTGGCTTCGTCATTCCTCAATGTGGGCGTGGCCTAATTTAACAAACCTTCCTCTTCCCCCCCCCCCCCCCCGTGAAAAGTTGGTAGGTATGTGTATGGCACCACAACCTAAAGATACAACTCATGAAGTAGATAAGACCCCCCTGTACCTGGCCGACCTCTGACCTCACCGTTGTTTCTTCTCTTCCCTGCAGATGGATACTGTCACTCGGAATGGGACGGGCTTCTGTGTTGGCCGGAAGGGAAGCCAGGCACTACGGTGTCTGTACTTTGTCCCGACTACATCTTGGATTTTAACCACAAAGGTAAAGTAAAAGGTTTCCTCTGTCCCAAATAAATGTTATCAGCCATTGTGACTCTGTGATGATATAATGCTTCTAGCTTCCTTTCTACTATATATATATATATATATATATATATATATATATATATATATATACACGGACTTACCGCTTCTAGACCCTCCCACCCCTTTGGGTGATGTCGTAGAGCCTCCCACCTGTGTGTGATGTCACAGCATCTTGCATCACTGAATGGAGCTGAGTGCACTGATTCTGCAGCAGCTGCTGTGATGTCACAGACCCTCCCACCCCTGTGTGTGATGTCACATCATTATGCATAACTGAATGGAGCTGAGTGCACTGATTCTGTAGCAGCTGTTGCGATGTCATAGACCCTCCCACCCCTGTGTGTGATGTCACAGCATCTTGCATAACGGAATGGAGCTGAGCGCACTGATTCTGCAGCAGCTGCTGTGATGTCATAGACCGTCCCACCCCTGTGTGTGATGTCACAGCATCTTGTATAACAGAATGCAGCTGAGCGCACTGATTCTGCAGCAGCTGCTGTGATGTCATAGACCCTCCCACCCCTGTGTGTGATGTCACAGCATCATGCATAACGGAATTGAGCTGAGCTTGCTGATTCTGCAGCAGCTGCTGTGATGTCATAGACCGTCCCACCCTTGTGTGTGATGTCACAGCATCTTGCATAACTGAATGGAGCTGAGCGCGCTGATTCTGCAGCAGCTGCTGTGATGTCATAGACCCTCCCACCCCTGTGTATGATGTCACAGGATCTTGCATCACTGAATGGAGCTGAGCGCGCTGATTCTGCAGCAGCTGCTGTGATGTCATAGACCCTCCCACCCCATGTGGGTGATGTCATAGACCCTCCCACCCCTGTGTGTGATGTCATAGGATCTTGCATCACTGAATGGAGCTGAGCGCGCTGATTCTACAGCAGCTGCTGTGATGTCATAGACCCTCCCACCCCATGTGGGTGATGTCATAGACCCCCCCATCCCTGTGTGTGATGTCACAGGATCTTGCATCACTGAATGGAGCTGAGCGCGCTGATTCTGCAGCAGCTGCTGTGATGTCATGGACCCTTCCACCCCATGTGGGTGATGTCATAGACCCTCCCACCCCTGTGTGTGATGTCACAGGATCTTGCATCACTGAATGGAGCTGAGCGCGCTGATTCTGCAGCAGCTGCTGTGATGTCATAGACCCTCCCACCCCATGTGGGTGATGTCATAGTCCCTCCCACCCATGTGTGTGATGTCACAGGATCTTGCATCACTGAATGGAGCTGAGCGCGCTGATTCTGCTGCGGCTGCTGTGATGTCATAGACCTTCCCACCCCATGTGGGTGATGTCATAGACCCTCCCACCCCTGTGTGTGATGTCACAGGATCTCGCATCACTGAATGGAGCTGAGCGCGCTGATTCTGCAGCAGCTGCTGTGATGTCATAGACCCTCCCACCCCATGTGGGTGATGTCATAGACCCTCCCACCCCTGTGTGTGATGTCACAGGATCTTGCACCACTGAATGGAGCTGAGCGCGCTGATTCTGCTGCGGCTGCTGTGATGTCATAGACCCTCCCACCCCATGTGGGTGATGTCATAGACCCTCCCACCCCTGTGTGTGATGTCACAGGAT
The DNA here is from genome assembly GCA_027917425.1 of Gastrophryne carolinensis. NCBI lineage: Eukaryota > Metazoa > Chordata > Amphibia > Anura > Microhylidae > Gastrophryne > Gastrophryne carolinensis. Next base: position 4,261,180 of record CM051239.1, read on the forward strand.
CTTGCATCACTGAATGGAGCTGAGCGCGCTGATTCTGCAGCAGCTGCTGTGATGTCATGGACCCTCCCACCCCATGTGGGTGATGTCATAGACCCTCCCTCCCCTGTGTGTGATGTCACAGGATCTTGCATCACTGAATGGAGCTGAGCGCGCTGATTCTGCAGCAGCTGCTGTGATGTCATGGACCCTCCCACCCCATGTGGGTGATGTCATAGACCCTCCCTCCCCTGTGTGTGATGTCACAGGATCTTGCATCACTGAATGGAGCTGAGCGCGCTGATTCTGCAGTAGCCGGCTCACGTAGGTGCACAGTGGCTTCCTATCTGCTGCACACTCTGCATTGTGTTACACGCCGCAGCGCGCCCGCGAGTACCTTTTAATTATTTAATTTTTTAAAACAAAAAGTTGCCACTGATTTGACCCTGCTTCTGGGGGGGCCCTGGCAGCAGCGGGGGCAGGCATCGCAAATCTGCTGGGGATGCAGACGCTTGATATTTACATTGGCATGAGAGCCAGGAAAAAAGGTAAGTTGCAACTCCCAGGTGGGTCACACAGCTGGGCATCCTGGTTTGGGATGCCCCAGGGGAAGGTCAGCTGTATTGGACTTTGTCTTAGCTTAAAGCGGAACAAAACCCTGGGAATTTTACTTTCCCAGGTTTTGTTCCATTCTCCTGGAGGCCAATTGGGATGCCCCACTGTGTGAACGCCCCCAGAAAGGCGCTATTTACTTACCTCTTCCTCGTTCCAATGGCGCATTCGTGGACTCTCGTACAATGAGAACCGTCTGCCGTGACTATTTCTATGACTATGTCATTTGGAAAATGGATCTCAGTGTCTGCAATGGGGCGCGCGCGCCGCCACATCCCCGACGGCATGCACGCTCGCACCCCAGCCTATCTGAATGTCTGGGACGGGAGCACGCGCATGCCGGCGGGGATGCGGCAGTGTGCGCTCCCTACTGACGTAATCACGGCAGACGCCTCTCATTGGACGAGAGCCCGCACATGCGCCTCCGAAGTGGGGAAAGGTGATCGTTTACAGGCGACCTGAGGGGTTTCACATAGCGGGCCCGGTGGTCAGGGCCGACCCGGGGAGCATGTTGTGTTGACAGCCTCCCGTCTCAGCACTGCGTTTTTCTTGTGGCATGTAGCTTTGGGCTGTAACTTGATCATAGAGGTCTATAGCAACACTTTGCCTGCTTAGCACTATGTTGTGCTTCGCCTTCTGGTCCCCCTGGGGCCTAATTACTGTAATTAAAGCTGACCAACAGTCCAACACAACAAACAGTCCTCATATGCATCCCTCTCCAGGGCAATTTAAGATTGCTGCACATAAACAATAATTTACCTTTTTCTAATGCCTACTGAGATAAAATTTTAAAACAAGATGGCCGCTCATGGGCTTGCAGGCCACCTGCAAACAGGAAGTCATGCTGGGCTTCCTGTTACTATGCATTTCAGTTATGTCAGTTGGGAGAGGAAGCTCCAAAATGGCCGCTTTCTTTTCAAACTGTGCCAGGCTGTTGGTCCTGTTTAAGATCATTGCTTATTTTTAAAGTGCCATCCTACTCTATGGCGTTGTACAAAGTTACAGGAGGGTGCATACCTCCCAAATGTCCATGATTTGGGGGGACTGTTCCTGTTCTGAGTCCATGCCCCCCTGCCCCTTGTTGTTCTCCTTTGCCCCTGCGATTGCGATTCAAGTCCAATGAGGGGAAAGCGCAGTTTCTCGCCACTCGCCATCCTCGGAAATCACTAAATTATCACAAGGCCGCAGTGTTAACTAAGTCTCAGTGGCCATGAGAAACCGTTTCCATTGAAAGTAATGCGACGCAGCAACACGCAAACCCGAAACCACCCCTGGCATCTCTCCAGCAGAATATTATACCTGAGGTGAGGCTGAGGGGTAACCGTTCTCCGGGCCTGGCGATTATACTAAAGAGAAATCACCAGCTGTTGCCTGGATAATAAATGGCAGAAACTTAGGCCTGAGCCACTGTCACAGCGATTACAGCCCAAGCCTGATACACAGAGTAAAGGAGCCGCTCCCTATGGAGACGGGCGTGAGGCGGACATCTTTCCTCATGCTGCCTGTAAAGACGTCAGGCTGGGCTCATGTACAGTAAGTCTACGGACCCTGTCGCACATGCGATCGTAAAAATCCGGATTTATGAGGAAAGCGATTGCGATTCAAGTCCAATGAGGGGCAAACGCAGTTTCTCGCCACTCGCCATGCAAATGATGCAATTTCCTCGGAAATCACTAAATTATCACAAGGCCGCAGTGTGAACTAAGTCTCAGTGGCCATACGAAAACGTTTCTTGTCAACAGGACGGAAGACAACCATTGAAAGTAATGCGACACAGAGACCCGCAAACCCCAAACCACCCCCGGCATCTCTCCAGCAGAATATTATACCTGAGGTGAGGCTGAGGGATGCCCACGTGGACATGGAGACGTTTGGTTGCCAGGGGTAACCTTTCTCTGGGCCCGGAGATTTACTAAAGAGAAATCACCGGCTGTTGCCTGGATACTAATAAATAGCGGCGACTCAGGGCCTGAGCCATTGTCACAGCGATTACAGTCCAAGCCTGATACACAGAGTGAAGGAGTCGCTCCCCATGGAGACGGGCGTGAGGCGGACATCTTTCCTCATGCTGCCTGTAAAGACATCAGACTGGGCTCATGTACGGTAAGTCTACGGACCCTGTCGTACATGCGATTGCAAAAGTCTGGATTTATGAGGAAAGCGATTGCGATTCAAGTCCAATGAGGGGCAAACGTACTTTCTCGCCACTCATCATGCAATTTGTGCTATTCTCTCGGAAATCACTATAATATCGCAAGCCCGCAGTGTGAACTGCGTCTCAGTGGCCATGAGAAACCGTTTACCGTCAACAGGACGGTAGACAACCATTGAAAGTAATGAGACGCAGTGACCCGAAAACCTGAAACCTCCTCTGGCATGTCTCCAGCAGAATATTATACCTGAGGTGAGGCTGAGGGATGCCCACGTGGACATGGAGGCGTTTGGTTGCCAGGGGGCCCGGCGATAATACTAAAGAGAAATCACCGGCTGTTGCCTGGATACTTATAAATGGCGGCGACTCAGGGCCTGGGCCATTGTCACATCAATTACAGCCCAAGCCTGATACACAGAGTGAAGGAGTCGCTCCCTATGGAGGCGGGCGTGAGGCGGACATCTTTCCTCATGCTGCCTGTAAAGACATCAGGCTGGGCTCATGTACGGTAAGTCTACGGACCCTGTCGCACATACGATCACAAAAGTCTGGATTTATGAGGAAAATGTTTCCGATGAGGGGCAAACGCAGTCTCTCGCCACTCGCCATGCAAATGATGCAATTTATTCTTAGTATACAGTACGTCCTGCTCCAGATATAATACTTACACTTGGGTTATCCTCCGCCAGATGGCACTGCACTGCAGAGACATGCAAAACAAGCTCCTCCCGGCCCTTCATATACCCGGGGACCTCCCACAAATCCCCAGATTTCTCTGCAGTGCTGACTGTGAAGACATGAAGTATCACTCTCTCGCAGGTGGGCGGGGCTATTACAGCCTGCGGCCCTGTTGGACTATTCCCACCCGTCCTTCGTGTGATGTGCCTCCCAGCCTGGGCTGCACTGGTCGGGGGAAGGTAGGCGGCATCATGTGTGCTTATGGAGCGCTGCTCCACCGCAATCCCCCACCAAAGGGTAGGCGGTATAGGCTGATGGTGAGCCTTTATGGGATGCCCCTTCCACTTTATTGCCCCATGTTCCATGTAGCGGTGGGTCCTGTACAAAGGGTCTCCATCCTCCCTCATTCTCCCTGTACCCTTCGGGGGAAAAGAAAGGGGGGGGGGGGTGTGGGTGTCGGTGTATCGTGATTACGGACATACGCCTTTTGTAATGTCTTTGGACTTTATTTGTGGTGTCAACCGCCGAGCTGACTTGTATTTTTACTTGGCAAATGCCGCCGCCACGCGCACCTTTTTCCTGCATTTGGATGTTCCGCGCCGGGCGGTGGCGTTACCTTCAGACGCTTATGCGTCCTTATTGGCTGCTTGTTGGACTGCGTGCCCATTAGGGGGGGGGGGCCTGGCTTGGCGCGCTCCGCGTCACGGCTCGCTCTGGCCCGCCCTTCGAGGTACTCAGTGCCATATTGTCTCTTCGCGCGCGCGCGTGACGCTCTTACTTACCGTGGTCCGTAAGTGCCCTCACGGGCGGCCTTATACTCATTGTTGAGTTTTTCATTCTGACACCCTTCTCTTCTCATTTTGTCTTTCAGACGAGTGAATCCATTGGCTTCTCCCGGCCCGGTGTAATTGATAGCGGGCCTTGTAAATTTACTCCCACTTCCCTAGCGGGTCATTGGGGCATCCAGGGTTGCTTTATTGCGTCAATCCCTACTGGCATATTGTGCCTTAAAATCACCATATGGAGGCATCTCAGGATTATGTGACCGGGGTCCCCTTGGGACAAGACCGGCTGTGTATGGCGTGTGGACAAACCCATGCTGACGCTGACTGGGCACGGGTCTGCGTACCTTGTGCCGAGCAAGCGCTGGCCCTGCAATCTGGCCTGCCAGTGGCTGCACCTCGTTTCACTTCACCTACTTCCCCAAGCTTAAATCTCACTTCTGCTGAGTCGCATACTAGTGGGGATTCTCAGCCTGATTTGTCTGCTGGACTGCTTACGGCTGAACAGATTATTGCAAGGTCTTTAGCGCGTAAGGGCCCTGGTAAGAAGCGGTACCTGACGCCTCATGTTACTGTTTTCCATATGGGAACTGAGGAGTTTACGAATCTGTGTGGCTATACCTCGTCTGATGAAGGAGAGCTCTTTTCTGACTCAGGCTCATCTGATGGGAGGCCGAAGGGTCATGACGATTCTGGCTCTGAATACTGGGCCCAGATTGACACTGACAGTTTATTGATCCAGATTTTTGAGGTTCTGTCTATCTCTCTCCCTGGTGAGGCTCCCAGGCATAGAGGGGAGTGTTTCCATACAGCAACATCACTTTTGGAATTTCTTGAGCAGGCACATTTCCATACCCATACCCTTGTGCTCAAGGAATGGGAGTGCCCCGGTAAACTTCCCGGGGTTCAAAGGGATTGGGATAGGAAGTATCCTTTTCCCCCTGAGGTGGTTAGCTGTTGGTCATTCCCCCCCCAGGTGGGTTAGGGCTATCTAACACCCCTGGCTTGCATCCCCTGATGCTGAGGACCGGCGCATGGACCTGCTGGCCTCCCACGCCTTTGCATGTGCGGGGACAGCGCTGCGCCCGGTTTGTGCCTCTGCCATTACTGCTGTGGCCGTTAGAACTCTCATCAGCAAAATGCTTGATCGTCCTCTGATGATCTCCCTTGGGATGTGTTTAATGCACTCTCCACTTGTGATGTGTTTGTAAAATTATTATTTTATTGGCATTGGATGACACCATCAGAATGTGTGCAAGAACTTCTGCCCTTGTGGCTATACGTCGCTTGGTCTGGCTGCGACAGTGGGGTGCTAACAATTCTGCGAAGCATTTTAAGGGGCGGCATCTGTTTGGGGCCCGTCTAGACCTGTTTGGTAAGAAGGGTAAGTTACCCCAACGCAGGTGGCTTTCTCGGCCCCTTCGGGGCCAGGGCCCCCCTTCTACCCCCTACCATGGTGTTAAACAGGATCCAGGGGTGTCCTTCACGGGGGCTCGCGCAGATTTCTGCCCCAGGAGCAGCAGGCGACACCCTGGCTCCTCCGGGGGGCTAAGCTCAAAACTTCTCCCAAGTCCCCTCAAGCATGATGGGGCGCCCTCTCCCGTCAGGGTGAGGGGACGGCTGCGGCACCCTGGTCATGTCTGGAGGCATCACGCCTCAGACCGGTGGATTCAGGAGGTAGTGTCCTCCGGCTACAATATAGTACAAACACAAGGGGTGCCCCAACCCCAAAAGGGAATATAACCAGAGACTAACAAAGGCACTCCATTAGTAATAATTCATATCCAATTTTATTTTTAGATTATTAGATTCTCACAGTATCAAGACACGTTAAAAACTATTAAAAAAACATACAACACATATATAGACTGCCATCAAATGAGGGGCGGGGGGGAGGAAAAACCTAATGTGTCAATAATTAATTAATAAAGCTATATTTACAAATAAATTCATAAAGTGTCCGGTGCTTCCAAAGTGCATCAGATCCCAAATCTATATACAAGCATAATAATATAAAAATTGCCGAGAAAGAGGTAGGTGCAAATCACAGACAAAATACATACAATAATGTTATCTTACTTGCCAAACAAAGTGCCATGTGCGGACCAACCACTGGGACCCCCAAATTCCCTGCAACGCGTTTCGTGACCTAGAGTCACTTCCTCAGGCAGAGTACAAGTCTAATAGGGATTTACCAGAGCAGGGCACCTGCACTTTAAGTTATTATTTGGTGCCACCCATTTTTCTTTTTTGGTAAATATCCTCCGGCTACAAGATAGAGTTTGCTGTGCGGCTTCCCCCAAGATTATCAGGTCCCCGGTACTCCTGGTCCCTGCCTCTGCTCAGGTGTTAGCACAGGCCATGCAAGGCCTGCGGGGTCTGGGGGTCATTTGCAAAATTCCCCTTACTGACAGGGGCAAGGGACTCTACACCAACCTTTCCACAATTGCTCAGAAGGATGGGTCAGTCTGGCCCATTCTGGATTTACAGATCTTCAGCAAAACGTCCAGTACAGGTGTTTTCTGCTTGGAAACTCTGGGCTCGGCCTTCAGCTCCTTGCGCCCCAGGGGCTGCATGCCGTCTGTGGAGATCAAAGATGCTTATTTTCACGTTCCTGTGTGTTCAGGACACCAAGGTTCCTCAGATTCGCGTTGGAAGACCAATACTGCCAATTGGTGGCCTTGCCATCTGGCCTCTCTTCAGCTCCCAGAGTGCTCACCGAGGTGCTGACGGGGGTGATGTCCCTGATGAGACCAAGGGACGTCCACGTGCTCCCCTACCTGGACGTCCTCATTACTTCCTAGTCTCTACATCAGACTGAGTTGGGTGCTCAGCTGGTGGTGCCCATTCGGGAGTTATTTGGGTGGGTGATCAATCACCCCAAGTCCTCAATGTCCCCTTCCTTGGTAACTTCATTCCTAGGAATGAATCTGGATACAGTTCAGGCAAAGATATTCCTTCCTCAGACAAAGGTGGACATTCTGGTTGCACGGGCTCAGTCCCTCCTAGCGGTCTCTGTCCCTCCATCAGGCAGGGGATGCAGCTGGTGGGCCTGATGGGGGCGTGCTTCGATGCGGCCCCTTATGCCCAGTCCCACTTGGGACTTCTGCAGCTTCTCCTACTGTTTGTTTGGGACAAGGACCCAGCATCCAGGTCTGTGTGTCTTCCCCTCTGGTAGGAAGGTCCCTCTTGTAGTGGATGGACTCAAAGAACCTGTTGGGGGTCTTCTGGAGGTCCCTGCGGTTTCAGGGGAGGTGGGGCGCTTAGGAGGCCCATACACCTATCAATGTTTTGAAACTGTGAGCATTCTGGTTAGTTCTGACTCGCTTGGCTATTCATCTTCAGGCCTACCTGCTCAGGGGCGCTAGGTCAATCTGACATCAGTTGCCTACACAATCATCAGGGTGGGACCCGGAGCAAGAGGGTCCTCCAGGTAGCGTCTCTGATTCTGACATGGAAGGAGGCCAATGTTCCCTGCAAATCTGCGGTATACATTCCAGGGGGGGGGGGGTTGTAACAGGGTGTTCCACAAGCTCCCGGCCCTTGTCTCCCTGTCCCAGGATCCTCTGGCCGTGGTCACGGATGCTTTAGTAATGTCATAGCAGGACTTTCTGTTATGTGTATCCTTCTTCCATCCCACCTGGCAGGGTTCTGCTCAAGATTGCTCTGGAAGGGGTGCCAGTGATTCTGGGGGCCGCCTTGAAGAGTGTGGTTCGCAGACATGGTGAAGATGGAAGTAGATCAGTACGTTCTGCCAGGAGTTCCAGTTCTGCCTACTCAGGGCCCCTTACGCCATCCCAGTTTACAGACTCTGGCTTGACAGCCTGGTTGCTGAAGCCTCCATCTTGATGGAGAAAGGTTTGTCTGATGTTAGGGCCTCAGCTGATGCTGTTTTTGGCCACAAGGTTTTGCAGGCGGCAGTGGTTTAAACTGTCTGCTGTTGCCTTTTTTGTTGGGGATCCCACCCTACTTTACGGACACTGCTATTGGATGTCCCAAGTGTAAGTACTATATCTGGAGCAGGACGTACTGTATACTAAGAATAATACAATTCTGTGAAATACTCACCTGTAGAATTGGTATTATAAGAATACAGTACGTCCTGCTCCACTCCACCCTGGTTTTGCATTTTTCTGGATCCCCTGTATGGTGATCATTACCAGTTGTTTTGGGTGGTTAAATTCTCCCGGCTTCTTGTTTACTGCTTTTCAATGCTGGGGATTTGTGGGGGGTCCCTGGGTATTTGAGGGGCCGGGATGAGCCTGTCTTGCATGTCTCTGCAGTGCAGCGCCATCTGGCGGAGGATAACCCAAGTGTAAGTAATCTACTTGGAGCAGGACGTACTGTATACTTATAATACCAATTCTACAGGTGAGATTTTCACAGAATTGTAATTTTTCAGAAATCACTATACTATCACAAGGCCGAAGTGTGAACTGCATCTCAGTGGCCATGAGAAACCGTTTCCTGTCAACAGGACGGAAGACAACCATTGAAAGTAATGCGACACAGTGACCCACAAACCCGAAACCTCCCCTGGCATCTCTCCAGCAGAATATTATACCTGAGGTGAGGCTGAGGGATGCCCACGTGGACATGGAGACGTTTGGTTGCCAGGGGTAACCGTTCTCTGGGCCCGGAGATTTACTAAAGAGAAATCACCAGCTGTTGCCTGGATACTAATAAATGGCGGCGACTCAGGGCCTGAGCCATTGTCACAGTGATTACAGCCCAAGTCTGATACACAGAGTGAATGAGCCGCTCCCTATGGAGACTGGCGTGAGGCGGACATCTTTCCTCATGCTCTTTTTATGTCCACTGTGGGTTGACCTAAACCTCACTATGCCTGAACTAGACTTCATCCCACACAGGTTGCCGGTTTTATCTCCCGCACCAGGCCATAAACATCAGGACACTGACTCTGATCTGATCGGACCAACAGCTCCATAGAGTACTCAGCAGATTGCATGTAGGCATGGCCACACTATAGAGGAAGGGGAGGCAACTGCTACCGGGCTCATGTCACAAAGGGGCCCTCGCTCTGCCTTGCAACAGCATAGGACTGGGGCTGCAGAAGTAGGCAGTGGCGGCTGCAGGAAGCACCCTGGCCAGAGTCTTAGGTTCTGCCAGGTGGAACTAATACGCCGGCACTTTGTTTACCCTCCCTAACATCTTTGTTTAGAGCACTTAGGGAAACACGCACCCCCATTAATATATGGACCTTGTAGGTGGAGGGTCATTGGGGTGGATGTAGATGGAAGGTCGGTGGGATAGATGTAGGTGGAAGGTGGATATAGGTGGATGGGATGGATGTAGGTGGAGAGTAGATGGGATGGATGTAGGTGGAGGGTCGATGGGTTAGATGTAGGGGGAAGGTTAGTGTAATAGATGTAGGTGGAGGGCTGATGGGATGGATGTGGGCGAAGGGTCAATGGGATGGATGTAGGTAGGGGGTCTTTAGGGTGGGTTTAGGTGAAGTGTATGTGGGATGAATGTAGGTGGTGGATTGGAGAAATAGACATGGGTTGAGGGTAAGTGGGGTGGATGTAGGCGGAGGGTTGGTGAGCTGGAGGTAGGTGGAGAATTGGCGAGTTGGGTGTAGGTGGAGGGTTGGTGGAATGGATGTAGGTGGAGGGTCAGTGGGGTGGATGTAGGTGGAGAGAGAGTGGGTGGATGTAGATGGAGGGAAAAGGGTGAATGTAGGTGGAGGGTTCATGGGATGGATGTAGATGGAGGGATGGTGGGTTGGATGTGGGTGGAGGGTCATTGGGTTGGGTGTAGGGGGAGGGTCGGTATGGTGGATGTAGGTGGAGGCATGGTGGGATGGATGTAGGCGGAGGGACGGCGGGTTGATTGTAGGTGGGAGGGATGGTGGGTTGGATGTAGGGGGAGGATTGGTGAGTTGGATGTAGGTGTAAGGTTGGTGGGATGGATGTAGGAGAAGGGACAGTGGGTTGGATGTAGGTGGAGGGACAGTGGGCTGGATGTAGGCGGAGGGGCGGATATAGGTGGAGGGTCGGTGGGATGGATGTAGGTGGGGTGAATGAAGGTGAAGGGACGGTGGGTGGGATATCAGTGAAGGATCGGTGGGGTGAATGTAGGTGGAGAGAGAGTGGGGTGGATGTAGGTGGAGGGAAAGGGGTGAATGTAGGTGGGGGGTTCATGGGATGGATGTAGGTGGAGGGAGGTAGGGGTGGATGGGGTGTAGGTGGAGGGATGGTGGGTGAATGTAAATGGAGGGACGGTGGGGTGGATGTGGGTGGGGGGATGGTGGGTTGAATGTAGGCGGAGGGACGGTTTGCTGGATGTAGGTGGAGGGACGGTGGGGTGAATGTAGAGGGAGGGTCGGTGGGGTGGATGTAGAGGGAGGGTCGGTGGGATGGATGTAGGTGAAGGGACGGTGGATTGGTTGTAGGTGGAGGGACACTGAGGTGGATGTAAGTGGAGGGATGGTGGGGTGGATGTAGGTGGAGGATCAGTGGAGTGGATACAGGTGGAGGGACGGTGGGGTGGATGTAAGTCGAAGGATGGTGGGGTGGATGTAGGTGGAGGGTCGGTGGGGTGGAAGTAAGTAGAAGGACGGTGGGGTGAATGTAGGTGGAGGGTCAGTGGGGTGGATGTAGGTGAAGGGTGGATGTGGGTGGAAGGACGGTGGGGTGGATGTAGGCGGAGGGTCAGCGGGGTTGATGTAGGTGGAGGGTCGGTGGGGTGGAAGTAAGTAAAAGGACGGTGGGGTGGCTGTAGATGGAGGGTCTGTGAGGTGAATGTAGGTGGAGGGACAGTGGGGTGAATGTAGGTGGAGGGACGGTAGGGTGAATGTAGGTGGAAGGACGGTGGGGTGAATGTAGGTGGAAGGACGGTGGGGCGGATGTAGGTGGAGGGTCGATGGGACGGATGTAGGCGGAGGGTCAGCGGGGTTGATGTAGGTGGAGGGTTGGTGGGGGGTAGTTAGAGTGCTTTTTGCTGGCTTTGTAGAGGCAAAGTATTGAGCAAGCTGAAGCCACCACTTGAGAGTTTTTCTTTTCTAATATTATTGCAGTTTATTTGTTTCTTTTTATGCCATTGCGTGCACAATTGGCTTTGTCCTGCTTTGTAATGACTCTCTTCTCCTCCTCTCCGGTGCTCTTCATGGCGGCTCGGCCTTGTTTAATCCGGCCGCCGGAGGTGAAGTGTATTCTATAGATCTGTGGCGGGAACATTACGGGAAAGAGCGACCGCACGAATGTCGCATCCCCAGAATCGTATTGTCAACAAATTACCGGCTGAGTCGGGACATGGTGGTGGGGCTTTATTCTCTCTTCCTCTCTATTTTAGTATTTATGTATACGGGTTTATTATTCCACTTTGTGAAGACTGCAAGAATAAAAAAGCTTTTAGCGAGAAGAGATCACAGTGTGCGGCATTCAATGTCGCCGCTATAAACCACGTGGCTGTGTGTGTGCTGGAACTCAGCCCTTATTTCATTTCACAGAATAGATAGGCCCTCTTCCAAGCTTCCCGATGTCACCTTCCAGCTGATGAGTCCACCACCATTGCCGATTTTCCTCTGGTCCTCGTCACCTTCTCCACTGTCCACGAAGAGTCCACCACTGTTGCCGATTGTCCTCTGGTCATTGTCACCTTCTCCATTATCGCTGAAGAGTCCACTACTGTTTACAATCAGCCTCTGGTCCTCGTCACCTTCTCCACTATCACTGTAGAGTCCACCACTGTTGCCGTGACATGATCAGAGCCTCTTACCTAACTGTTCCCGGCTGGCCTCTGGTCCTTGTCTTCTTCTTCACTGTCACTGAAGAGTTCACCACACTTGCCTATCATCCTCTGGTATTTGTCACCTTTTTCACTGTTGCCAATGAGTTCTCCACTGTTGCCGATCATCTTCTGGTCCTCATCACCTTCTCCATTGTGCCCAAAGAGTTCACAATTGTTGCCGATCATCTTCTGGTCATTGTCACCTTCTCCACTGTCGCTGAAGAGTCCAGCGCTCTTGCCGATTGTCCTCTGGTCCTTGTCACCTTTTCCACTGTCGCTGAAGAGTCCACCGCTGTTGCCGATTGTCCTTCCCAGCTGTCGCTGAAATCCACCACTGTTGCCGATCATCCTCTGGTCCTTGTCACCTTCTCCACTGTCATTGAAGAGTCCATCACTCTTGCTGATCGTCTTTTAATCCTTGTCACCTTCTCCACTGTCGCTGAATAGTTCACCACTGTTGCCGATCGTCTTCCAGTCCTCGTCAACTTCTCCACTGTCACTGAAAAGTCCACCACTGTTGCAGATCTTTTTCTGGTCCTTGTCACCTTCTCCATTATCGCTGAAGAGTCCACAACTGTTTACAATCAGCCTCTAGTCCTGGTCACCTTCTCCACTGTCACTGTAAAGTCCACCATTTTTGCCGATTTTCCTCTGGTCATTGTCACCTTCTCCACTATCACTGTAGAGTCCACCACTGTTGCCGTGACATGATCAGAGCCTCTTGCCTAACTGTTCCCGACTGGCCTCTGGTCCTTGTCTTCTTCTTCACTGTCCCTGAAGAGTTCACCACTCTTGCCTATCATCCTCTGGTACTTGTCACCTTTTTCACCAATGAGCCAATTGCCAATGAGTTCACCACTGTTGCCGATCATCTTCTGGTCCTCATCACCTTCTCCATTGTGCCTGAAGAGTCCACAATTGTTGCCAATTGTCCTCTGGTACTTGTCACCTTCTCCACTGTCACTGTAGAGTCCACCACTGTTGCCGATCTTCCTCTGGTCCTTGTCACCTTCTTCACTGTCACTGTAGCGTCCACCATTGTTGCTGATCAGCCTCTGGTCCTTGTCACCTTCTCCACTGTCGCTGAAGAGTCCACCATTGTTGCCGATTGTCCTTCTCTGCTGTCGCTGAAGTCCACCACTGTTGCCATGACATGATCATAGCCTCTTACCTAACTGTTTCTGATCGGCCTCTGGTCATTGTCACCTTCTTCACTGTTGTGAATGAGTTCGCCACTGTTGCCGATCATCTTCTGGTCATTGTCGCTGAAGAGGCCAACGCTCTTGCTGATTGTCCTCTGGTCCTTGTCACCTTCTCCGCAGTCCCCGAAAATTCCAGCACTGTTGCCGATTGTTCTCTGGTCCTTGTCACCTTCTTCACTGTTGCTAATGAGTTCACCACTGTTGCCGATCTTCCTCTGGTCCTTGTCACCTTCCACTGTCACTGTAGAGTCCACCACTGTTGCCTGTTGTGCTCTGGTCCTTGTCACCTTTTCCACTGTTGCTGAAGAGTCCACCGCTGTTGCCGATTGTCCTTCTCAGCTGTCTCTGAAGTCCACCACTGTTGCCGATCATCCTCTGGTCCTTGTCACCTTCTCCACTGTCATTGAAGAGTCTATCACTGTTGCTGATCGTCTTTCAATCCTTGTCACCTTCTCCACTGTCCCTGAGAGTCCACAACTGTTGCTGATTGTCCTCTGGTCCTTGTCACCTTCTCCACTGTCGCTGAAGAGTCCAGCGCTGTCGCCAATCATCCTCTAGTCCTTGTCACCTTCTACACTGTCATTGAAAAGTTCACCACTGTTTCCGATTGTCCTCTAGTCCTTGTCACCTTCTACACTGTCATTGAAAAGTTCACCACTGTTTCCGATTGTCCTCTGGTCCTTGTCACCTTCTGCACTATCGCAGAAGAGTCCACCACTGTTGCCGATTGTCCTCTGGTCATTGTAACCTTCTCCACTATCGCAGAAGAGTCCACCACTGTTTCCAATCAGCCTCTGGTCCTTGTCACCTTCTCTATTGTCATTGAAGAGTCCACCACTGTTGCTGATCATCTTCTGGTCCTTGTCACCTTCTCCACTGTTGTTGATGAGTCCACCACTGTTGAAGATCGTCCTTTGGTCCTTGTCACCTTCTCAGCTGTCACTGAAGATCCCACAACTGTTGCCAATTGTCTTCCAGTCCTCTGAAGACTGATCAGAGCCTCTGTTTCAAATTGGACTTCTCCACTGTCACTCTGAAAGATTGTCCACTGGTCCTTGTCACATTCTACTCTGCCACTGAAGAGCCCACCACTGTTGCCGATTGTCCTCTGGTCCTTGTCACCTTTTCCACTGTCGCTGAAGAGTCCACCGCTGTTGCCGATCGTCCTTCTCAGCTGTCGCTGAAGTCCACCACTGTTGCCGTGACATGATCAGAGCCTCTTACCTAACTGTTTCTGATCGCCCTTTTGTCCTTGTCACCTTCTTCACTGTTGTCAATGAGTTCACCACTGTTGCCAATCATCTTCTGGTCATTTTCATCTTCTCCACTGTCACTCAAGAGTCCAGCACTATTTCTGATTGCCCATAAATACACCCAAGACAAGGTTAATTGTGGGACCGGCACTATGACTCAAAAGATGTATGAAAGCAAGGGAACAGTTATAGAGTATAGAAAAGACATCTTTATTACAAATATTGCACACACCCTCTAAGCACCAAATGTATTACACCCAAAAAATTTTAATAAAATCACACAACGTTGTGCTAGTAAAAACTGTAAGATGTGCTGCTTGAATTTTTATGTCCTACCTCTAGCTATCTCAAATCCAGCATAAAGCACTTCATAATATCTCAAAGCCGTGGAGGAAGGCTGTGAAAACGTGAATACAGCGAATGCATTCTTAACAGTCAGAGACTTTCATGTCTGGTGCCCAACACTAGAGTATGATCATTCTTTGATCAAGGCCTGTGTAAATGTTTATATGTGCATTACTCATGAGTGGTTAGTGGATGATTGTTTGAGGCGGCGGCGCATGTGCGGTGTGGGGGCCCCCATTTTTTACTAGCACAACATTGTGTGATTTTATTTAAAAAATTTTTGGTGTAATACATTTGGTGCTTAGAGGGTGTGTGCAATATTTGTAATAAAGAAGTCTTTTCAATACTCTATAACTGTTCCCTTGCTTTCATACATCTTTTGAGTCATAGTGCCGGTCCCACAATTAACCTTGTCTTGGGTGTAGCTATGGGTACTAATGTTGGTTAGTGGGACGCCATCTAGGTATATGGCAGTGCACATACTAATATAAGTAGGAGTCTCCCTGCCTTTTTAATTCTATTTTTCTAGACTATTTCTGATTGTCCTCTGGTCCATGTCACCTTCTCCACTGTCGTTGAAGGGTCCACCACTGTTGCCTATTGTCTTCCAGTTGCTGTTACTTTCTCCACTGTCTTCCGGTCCTTGTCACCTTCTCCACTGTCACTGAAGAGTCCAACCACTGTTGCTGATTGTCCTCTGGTCCTTGTCACCTTCTCCACTGACACTGAAGAGTCCACCACTGTTGTCGATCTTTCTCTGGTCCTTGCCACCTTCTTCACTGTTGCCAATTAGTTCAGCACTGTTGCCGAATATCTTCTGGTGTTTGTCACCTTCTCCATTGCTGCTGAAGAATCCACCACTGTTGCCGATCATCCTCTGGTCCTTGTCACCTTCTCTACAATCCCCAAAGAGTACACCACTGTTGCAGATCGTCTTCCATTCCTTGTCACCTTCTCCACTATCACTGAAGAGTCCACCACTGTTCCTGATTGACCTCTGGTCCTTGTCACCTTCTCCACTGTCACTGAAGAGTTTACCACAGTTGGCGATCGTCCTCTGGTCCTTGTCACCTTCTCCACTATCGATGAACCACTCACTGTTGCCGTTCAGCCTCTGGTCCTTGTCACCTAATCCACTGTCACTGAAGAGTCCATCACTGTTTCCGATCATCCTCTGGTCCTTGTCACCTTCTCCACTGTCAGTCAAGAGTCCATCTCTCTTACCGGTCATCCTCTGAAACTTGTCACCTTCTCCACTGTTGCTGAAGAGTCCTGCGCTGTTGCCGATTATCCTCTGGCCCTTGTCACCTTCTTCACTGTTGCCAATGAGTTCACCACTGTTGCCAATTGTCCTCTGGTACTTCACTGTCGCTGAAGAGTCCACCACTGTCGTCCTTCTCAACTGTTGCCATGACATGATCAGAGCTTCTTACCCAACCCTGCAATACACCTCACCACAACTTTATCCCTCAGTTGTCTGCTGTGTTTCTGGGTTTCCATGAGGCATTCACACAACAGTTAGAGTTATTCTGAGAAGAAGTAACATACAGGTACAGGTCCAAAGGCTGCCAACAAAAATGGTGGAAGGACTTAAACTTAAAACTTATCAGGAGAGACTTAAGGAACTTAATTTGTCTGGAGGAAAGAAGGGAGAGAGGAGACATGATAGAGACCTTTATATATGTGACAGGAGGGAATAAGGTTCAGGAGGGAAGTGTTTCCCCGATTGGGGGAAAGGACCAAAACCCAGGATAGTCAAAATCCTGAGTTTTGGTCCACTTTAAAGAAATAGCGGCAATGATGACACAAGTGTCAGAGTGGGGGCAGTTGTCGGGGGTGGAGTGCCCATTTAATATTAGGAGTGCTTGGCGGGGGCGTTCTCTTTCTCCAAGTCTGTGTCACTTACTGTTTTTTTTCTCGTCCCGCAGGTCATGCACATCGGCGCTGCGACACGAATGGAAGCTGGGAGCTGGTGCCGGGCAACAACCGCACGTGGGCCAACTACACCGAGTGCACGAAATTCCTCTCCAACGAAACCCGAGTGGTACGAAAATCACCCGCCTGCCTCTATTGTTACACTTGTATGTACTGTATATAATCTGCCGTGATTGGAGGGGGCGCGCTGCTCCCGGGTCAGGGTCGTGCTCAGAGCATCTTCTGCATTAACGGCCTCCACTTTAAAGTGGACTTATACCCCCCCCCCCCCCCCCGTGTCCTCGTAGTAGCACCCACATTAACCGCTGCCACTTTAAAGTGGACTTCTATTCCACCGGTGTGCTAGGAGCATTGCCTGCATTAACTACCGCCACTTTAAAGTGGACTTCCACTGCACCGGTGTGCTCGGAGCATTGCCCGCATTAACTACCGCCACTTTAAAGTGGACTTCTATTCCACCGGTGTGCTCGGAGCATTGCTCGCATTAACCGCCTCCACTTTAAAGTGGACTTCTATTCCACCGGTGTGCCAGGAGCATTGCCCGCATTAACTACCGCCACTTTAAAGTGGACTTCCACCCAACCGGTGTGCTCGGAGCATTGCCCGCATTAGCTCCGCCACTTTAAAGTGGTCTTCCACTGCACCGGTGTGCTCGGAGCATTGGCCGCATTAACCGCCTCCACTTTAAAGTGGACTTCTATTCCACCGGTGTGCTCGGAGCATTGCCCGCATTAAAGTGGACCAACACCCAGGATTTTCACTATCCTGGGTGTTGGTCCACTTCTGCGGGGCACCCCGATCGCATGCGCCGTTGGAACGGGAGAAGGTAAGGTTTTTGGGCGTCCGGGGGGGGTTTCACACAGCGGGGCATCCCAATTTCGGATGCCCCGCGGGGAGGGAGCTCCCGGGCCGATCAGCGGTGGTCCAGTGTTGGTCCACTTTAACTACCGCCACTTTAAAGTGGACTTCTATTTCACCGGTGTGCTCGGAGCATTGCCCGCATTAACTACCGCCACTTTAAAGTGGACTTCCACTCCCCCCGGTGTCCTCGGAGCATCGCCGCAACGCTCCAAAACCCAGGGCTTTGACTATCCTGGGTTCTGGTCCCTTCCCCCGGGGCAGCCCGATTGGGGATGCCCCACTGTGTAAAACCCCCCAGATTGCCAAAGTTAACTCACCTCTTCCCGGTCCTACGGTGCATGCATGTCTGTTCGTCCAATCAGTGCGCTCGGATCCACTGACGTCACATCATATAAGCTTCGTCTAAGGCCGCATCCCCCGCTTCTCTCTAACAGGGAGCGCGCCCGCACCGTCCATTCACATATGCCTGGCACGGGTACTCGTCCTGCTAGAGGGATAGCGGGGATGCGGGTTGCGCCGCTGTGTGAATCCCCCAGGTCGCCCCATACACTTACCTTGTTTCCCGGTCCAACGGCACATGCGCGAGCCGCGGCCGCGGCCGCATCCCCGCTATCCCTCTAGCAGAGCACGTACCCACGCCAGGCATGTGTGAATGGCCGGCGTGGGCACGCTCCCTGTCAGCCGCTCAGAGCGTTCTGTTTGGATGAGCGGCCACGCATGTGCTGTAGAATCAGGAAGAGGTGAGTTTCTTCAGGTGATCTGGGGGGTTTCACACAGCGGGGCATCCCCGATCAGGGACCAAAACCCAGGATAGTCAAAATTCTGAGTTTTGGTCCACTTTAAAGCAGAACAAAACCCAGAATTTTTAACTATCCCAACTTTTGTTCCTCGGGAATCCTGGGTTTTGGTCCACTTTAAAGCAGAACAAAACCCAGGATTTTTAACTATCCTGATTTTTGTTCCTTGACCCCTCTGGGCATCCCGATTTGGGATTGCCCAATAAAACTCACCTCAAGCACATGCTTGAGCCTCCAGCTCCTCCCAAACCACCCCAACAAACACATGTGTGCACGCCCCCTAAAGGCCTGAAGTGCTTACGAGCTGGCGACAGGCGCCCTAGCAATCCCTTCATTCAGATAGATAGCCGGCCGTTCATTCGCCAGCAACCTATTCTTATTGTAGGGGAGCGTGCGCATCCACCGTGGGAGCAAGGTGAGATTTGCGGCGACTTACACACAGGTGCTCCTCAAATCGGGATGCCCCTTTTGAGCAGACCAAGACCCGGTTGAGCAAAAGAAAAAAAAAATTAACTCGATTACAGAATAAAGCAATTAAAGTGGACCAAAACCCAGCTCGATCGGCCGAGCTGATCGATTCCCTCCCCCTTGGGCATCCAAAATCGGGATTCCTCGCTGTGTGAAACCCCCTACACCCCCCAGGACACCCCTTGCTTCCTGGTCCAACCGCACATGCGCGAGCCGCATCCCTACTAACCCTCTAGCAGAGCGTGTGCCGATGCCAGGCATTTTGGCTGGGCCAATTTGGGGGGTTTCACACAGCGGGGCATCCCCGATCGGGGGGAAAGGACCAAAGCCCAGTATAGTAAAAATCCTGGGTTTTGTCCACTTTAAGAAAACAAGAGCGAAATGGCGACATCGCTTTTTGCGCGCCGCCCCTTTAACGGCGCAGAAAGAATTGTACACGCGTTTCAGACAACACAATGTAACGTCTTGAGAGAATCCTGATCCCTGTGTCTCAGCGAGCGGGGGGTTAATTATAAGCGCGATCCTCCCCGCTGGCATAATGCGCGGCGTAATGAGCGCTCGCTTATCGTATTAGCGCTGGATGAAAGCACGTTATTACTGCAACTTTTCTACGCTCGCAGAGGGGAGGGGGGTTAATTCATGATAATATAGATGTGGCTGTTCTCAGGCAGGAGAGCCCGGCTCATCCACTCACACACAATACACATTGCTGCCCATTTATCTATGATAGGAGTAGTAGTGATGCTGGATGTTCTATGGCAGGAGAGCCCGGCTCATCCACTCACACACAATACACATTGCTGGCCATTTATCTATATTATATATATTAATATTAAATCCTATTTTTTTCCGATTCCCTCTCTGGTGCGGGAACCTTTGGCGAGCTGCTTCTTCTCCAGCTGCGCCCCCCCCCCTTTTCCCCGGGGACCCCCGCGTGACGCGACGAGCTCCGGCCAAGGTCAGGCCGCCCTATTGGACGCTTCCTGTTTTAGATCTCCCCGAAACGTCCCAGGCTCCCGCTGCCACGAGCTGGCCACGTCCCTCCATTGCGCAATCTTCCCTTTATTATTAGTATTAGTTTTTTTTTTTTAAAGCACAACTCTAGCCAAAATGTTATTTTCATTGGCTTCACTGTGCATGGGAAAGCATTAAAGTGGACCTAAAGTGTCCTCCATTAGGCAAGCACGTGTCCTTTATTAGGCAAGCACGTGACCTCCATTCCTTTATTAGGCAAGCATGTGTCCTCCATTAGGCAAGCACGTGTCCTCCATTCCTTTATTAGGCAAGCACGTGTCCTCCATTAGGCAAGCATGTGTCCTCCATTAGGCAAGCACGCGTCCTCCATTAGGCAAGCACATGTCCTCCGTTAGGCAAGCACATGTCCTCCATTAGGCAAGCACGCGTCCTCCATTCCTTTATTAGGCAAGCACGTGTCCTTTATTAGGCAAGCACGTGTCCTTTATTAGGCAAGCACGTGACCTCCATTCCTTTATTAGGCAAGCATGTGTCCTCCATTAGGCAAGCACGTGTCCTCCATTCCTTTATTAGGCAAGCACGTGTCCTCCATTAGGCAAGCATGTGTCCTCCATTAGGCAAGCACGTGTCCTCCATTCCTTTATTAGGCAAGCACGTGTCCTCCATTCCTTTATTAGGCAAGCACGTGTCCTCCATTAGGCAAGCATGTGTCCTCCATTAGGCAAGCATGTGTCCTCCATTAGGCAAGCACGCGTCCTCCATTAGGCAAGCACATGTCCTCCGTTAGGCAAGCACATGTCCTCCATTAGGCAAGCACGCGTCCTCCATTAGGCAAGCACGCGTCCTCCACTAGGCAAGCACGTGTCCTCCATTAGGCAAGCACGTGTCCTCCGTTAGGCAAGCACGTGTCCTCCATTAGGCAAGCACGCGTCCTCCACTAGGCAAGCACGTGTCCTCCATTAGGCAAGCACGCGTCCTCCAGTAGACAAGCATGTGTCCTCCAGTAAGCAAGCACGCGTCCTCCATTTGGCAGGCACACATGCTCTATTAGGCAAGCACGTGTTCTCCATTAGGCAAGCACGCGTCCTCTATTAGGCAAGCACGTGTCCTTTATTTGGCAAGCACTTGTCCTTTATTAGACAAGCACGCATCCTCCATTAGGCAAGCACGCGTCCTCCATTAGGCAAGCATGTGTCCTCTATTAGGCAAGCACGTGTCCTCTATTAGGCAAGCACGTGTCCTCCATTAGGCAAGCACGTGTCCTCCATTAGGCAAGCACGTGTCCTCCATTAGGCAGGCACACATGCTCTATTAGGCAAGCACGCATCCTCCACTAGGCAAGCACGCATCCTCCACTAGGCAAGCACATGTCCTCCATTAGGCAAGCACGCGTCCTCCATTAGGCAGGCACGCATCCTCCATTAGGCAAGCACGTGTCCTCCATTAGGCAAGCACGTGTCCTCCGTTAGGCAAGCACATGTCCTCCATTAGGCAAGCACGTGACCTCCATTAGGCAAGCACGTGACCTCCATTACACAAGCACGTGTCCTCCATTAGGCAAGCACATGTCCTCCATTAGGCAATCACGCGTCCTCCATTAGGCAGGCACGCATCCTCCACTAGGCAAGCACGTGTCCTCCATTAGGCAAGCATGTGTCCTCCATTAGGCAAGCATGTGTCCTCCATTAGGCAAGCACATGTCCTCCATTAGGCAAGCACGTGTCCTCCATTAGGCAAGCACGTGTCCTCCATTAGGCAAGCACGTGTCCTCCATTAGGCAAGCACGTGTCCTCCATTAGGCAAGCACGTGTCCGCCGTCAGGCAAGCATCTGTCTTCCGTTCGGCAAGTACCTGTCCTCCATTAGGCAAGCATGTGACCACGTTGGCCAATCACTGGGCTGGATTTCTCTGGTGGAACAAGGAGAAAGGTAAGATTTCTCCTGATAACCCATCAAGAGTAAAATTGCAGTCTATTCGGTGTCTGTCTGAGTCCCACTCCTTGGGGCACCTCTAATCGGGATGCCCTGCTGTGTAAAACCTCCCCACAAGCCCTGATACACTCACCTTTTCCTGGACCCCTCGCTTCGTCTCCGCTCACCTTTAGCCGTGTGCACCCTTGCCTGACCTTTCAGAATGGGCGGAGCCAGAAGGTGAGTGTGGGGTGCGGCTGATGGTGCAGTCGCTTCCCATCCAGGCGGCCAAGTAAAATCAAGAGCACTGATTGGCTGAGCTCGGCCAATCAGCACGCTCGTTCTCGCCGTGGGAGCGACAGCAAGTTAAAGGGGCACTATCACAAAATTGTGTAATAGTATAAACCCATATAAACACGTTGGCTAATGAGAGGAGAGGTCACTTATACACCCAAACTGAATACAACTCCAGCCAAGCTTGTGGTTTTCTTCCCCTGTAAGGAATAACATCCAGGAATGACAGGTTTAGTGTATCTGGGGTGACAGAACCTGTCACCCAAATTTCTCTTCCTTCCATTAATAAAAATATTAATGAATGAAAATAAGAAACAACCCTGGCTGAATATTTATTGATGTTGGTTGTATAAGTGACCCCTCCACCCGCCATCCAGCATATTTATATGGATTTTTATTATTGGCCCATTTTTTAGCAATAGTGCTCCTTTAAAGTGGACCAACACCCAGGGGGGATCGGCCCGGGAATCTATAATCTATAAGGGAGGAGGCGGCGGCGGCGGACGCGCATGCGCCGCTGGAACGTGGGAAAGGTAGGATTGTGGGCTTCCTGGGGGGTTTCACCCCGCGGGACATCCCGATTTCGGGTGCCCCGCGGGGTGAAACCCCCCAGGAAGCCCACAATCCTACCTTTTCCACGCTCCAGCGCCGCATGCGCGTCCGCCGCCGCCGCCGCCTCCTCCCACGCGTCCTTCTAGCAGGGCGCACTCCCTGTAAGAGGGACGCGCGGGAGGCGGCGGCGGACGCGCTCTGCTTGTCCGGCGCTGCCTCTCGCTTGTCCGCCGGCGGGGATTGGCTGCAGCGGTTACGTGGGAGCGGGGAGAGGTGAGTTTTCGGGGCTTTCTGGGGGGTCTCACACAGCGGGGCACTCCCGATCGGGGTGCCCCACCGAAGTGGACCAAAACCCAGGATAGTCAAAATCCTGGGTGTTGGTCCACTTTAAGTGTATGGGGTAAACTGGAGGAGATACACACAGCAGGGCATCCCAATTCGGGATGCCAACGCATAGAGAAACAACAACCAAAGTTGTGTGTGTTGTTCCTCTTTAGATATCAAATGATTGGATGACAGCCCGCACATGTGCTTCTGGATCAAGAAAAGATGGGTTCTACTGAGCGAACTGGGGGGTTTCACACAGCGAGGGTATCCCAATTGGCGATGCCCAGGGCCGTGCAACATAACCCGGGATAGACAGAAATCCCTGGTTATGTCCCCCTTTAATGATAGAGAAATGGTAAAACCCAAGACAGTAGACGGCGTCCCTCATCTCACTTTTCTCTCTCTCTCTCTCTCCCGCAGGAAGTGTTTGATCGCCTTCATCTGATTTACACCATCGGATATTCCATCTCGCTGGGCTCGCTGACCATCGCTGTGTTCATCTTAGGATACTTCAGGTAAATGCCACGAAGGACGAGTGCACCACCGAGACCCCCTTCTGAGTAGTGATGTTACTTTAAATGGTTCCTGTGCATGTGCCATAGGTATGAGGAAGATTATGGGCTTTCTCGGGGGATTCACACAGTCCAATTCGGGATGCCCCCGGGGAACAGAACAAAACCCGGGTAGTGGAATCCCTGGGGGTTTTATTTCCCGCTTTATTATTGGTTTAATAATTTGCTTTAATAGTTTGTAGAATGAAGATCTATGTATTAGGTTTTCCCAATTGAGCCTGACCTCTTGAGACTGGGACCTTCCTGGAAATAATTGAACACATGCTCAACCTGTGGCCCTTAGGCCCATTTGATTTGCCCCTGACCTGCTGTGGGAAGGGGCCTTGGGGGTTTCACATAGCGGGGCATCCAAAATCGGGATGCCGCTGGGGCAAGAAACAAGACCCGTTATAGTGAATATCCAGGTTTTGTGGATCACCAAGATTTTCACAATTTCACTGGTGATTGGACCTTGGCCTGGGGACATCCCAAATCGCCCCACTCACCTTTCCACTGTTCCCACAGCGCATGCGCGGGACACTTGTCCATTCAGGGCTTTATGCATACACTTAAAGATGGGGCGTGCAGCCTCACCTTTGATGAGCTTCCGGCCTATCTGAATGGCTGGGTGCGGGGACGCGCACAGCTGCAGGGATGCCGGGGATGCACGAAAGCTTTTGTTTAAAGCAGACCTTCAGCATGATTTAATGAAAAGCCCAAACCCTTAAAAAACTATTCCCCAGCATTTCCCCCACTGGGCTGCTACTCTGTTCAGGACTCTAGGATGCGGGCGCCACCATCTTGCCTGAGAAGCATCACATACTGAGGAGAGGAGAGGGGAATAAAGTACAGGGGGCGGGGTTATAGCTGTGCCTTGTACAGACAGAGCAGAGCTGGGGTCAGGGAAAGGGTCAGCAATCCCAAAATGCAGAGCGACAGTCAGAAGGCACTTCCTGTTTGCAGGCTGCCTGATGTTCCATGAGCCGCCATCTTGGATGTGTAAAGGCTCATAACATGCAGTAGGTGCAGGTAGGATGATTTTTAATGTGAGCAATCTGTATGTACAGGGGGGGGGGGGACATACAAGATAAGCTCTTATTCAGGGTGAGGGTCCAGGTTAATGTGAGCAATCTGTATGTACAGGGTGTGGGAAACATATAAGATAGGCTCTTATTCAGGGTGAGGGTCCGGATTAATGTGAGCAATCTGTATGTACAGGGTGTGGGAAACATATAAGATAGGCTCTTATTCAGGGTGAGGGTCCAGATTAATGTGAGCAATCTGTAGGTACAGGGTGTGGGAAACATATAAGATAGGCTCTTATTCAGGGTGAGGGTCCGGATTAATGTGAGCAATCTGTATGTACAGGGTGTGGGAAACATATAAGATAGGCTCTTATTCAGGGTGAGGGTCCGGATTAATGTGAGCAATCTGTATGTACAGGGTGTGGGAAACATATAAGATAGGCTCTTATTCAGGGTGAGGGTCCGGATTAATGTGGGCAATCTGTATGTACGGGGGGGGGAAACATGTAAGGTTGCCTCTTATTCAGGGTGAATTTCCGCTTTAAGTGCCCAGCCTACATTATGTGAAGGTCAGGTCGCTCCTGTATTCCGGGGATCAGCCGCGTCCCTGTCAGGCTAGAGGACGAATGGAGAAGGATCGATATTGTTTCCTCGGATTCCGAACACATAACAAAGTGCAAAGCCTGTGATTGTTTCCCTTGTGGAGGAAGCAGCTCTGCTTCCTGATTGGACGGCCTGATGCGATGTCATCCTGGAACCGCAGGTTGTGCATCCATGATGTATAAGGAATAAAGTTCCTCTTGGCTGATGGTGGGGGATGGGGAGTGCGGGAATAGAGTTTGGGGCCCTGGGCGGCACAGGAAGTGATCCAGCGATTGGGTGAGTGGTTGGGTGGCTTATAGTTCATCTGCAGGGGGGGCAAAATGTGGTGACCCTTTAGTTTTTTTTTTATTGGGTGGTCAATGACTTTAAAGCGGAACAAAACTCAGTGCGGCCAGCCCTGGATTCTAAAATACTGCAGGGCCGGCGGCTGGCCTCCGCCTGGGGCATCCTTAACCGTGTTGCCCGGCTGTGTAAAACTCCCCCGGGTCCCAAAACTCACCTTTGCCAGCAGCTCCCACAGCGATGTAAACAATGCCGCCCGCACCCCCGGCATCTCTGCACCCAGCCATTCAGATAGACTGAGGACGGGGGCACGCCACAATCTAAATGCCATCTAGGGACGCGTCTGTTCCCTATTGTCGAGCTCTGCATGTGATCAGGGCCGTTTGCCGATCATGAGATCCCGCACGAGAGCCCACGCCTGTACGACGTTGAATCGTTTTACTGGGGATCTGATGGGTTTCACATAGCGGGGTATCCCAAATCAGGATGCCCCCAGGACAGGATAGTGAACATCACTGGTTTAGTTCTGCTTTAAAGTGGAACTAAACCTGGGATTTCGACCATCCCGAGTTTTGTTCCTTGTTTGAAACCACCCAGGTTGCCCAGTAAACCCCTTCCTCCGCTCCTGCAGCGCATGTGCGGGCTCTCATCCAATCAGCGCTCTCGGCTGCGCTTGTCAAACTCCGCAAGTCCAGCTATACAAGAAAGAACCAGCGCTCCAATGATCTTGAGGATCAAAATTCTCTTTTAATTCCAAGAAAGCATTGTATCGGTTTGTCGACGTTTCGGGGGCCCGCACGCCCCCTTCATCAGGACAACTAAGTATCAAGCAGAAGAGGACCACAGAAATGATTAAATATAATAAACCACCAATAAAATCACCAATGACGTCATCTGCGCTGAGCTGACTCAGTTAGTACATAACACTCGGGTTAATAAACTTATGAACAATTAAACATGTATAACTAACGAAGATTGTTTAATTGTTCATAAGTTTATTACCTGAGTGTTATGTACTAACTGGGTCAGTTCAGCGCAGATTACATCATTGGCACGAACTTACTGACTTCTGATTGGTTCTTCATTATATTTAATCATTTCTGTGGTCGTCTTCTGCTTGATACTTTGTTGTCCTGATGAAGGGGGCTTGCGGCCCCCGAAACGTTCGACAGACCGATGCAATGCTTTCTTGAAATTAATATAGATTTTTGATCCTCAAGATCATTGGAGGGCCGATTCTTTCTTGTATACCTGGCTGAAAGGTAACGCCCACGACCGCCCCGGCCCTTGCGTGGGGCTGGGAGGACAGGGCTCGCGGGCATCTCTGATGACACCGCGGGCCAGAGTTTGGCATGTGTGAGTTAGAGAAAGGAAACTCGCTGGGAGTGTCCATCTGAGGGTTAAGTGCTAAGGACCACTCTGGGGAACTTTGTCCATCTTCTTGGGGGTTACCTGTACATGGAACCAGGATTAGAACTATAAACCATGTGCATGTAAAGCAAACACATTATCAAGTGAGCCATTCAAATTATGGTGGTTACCTGTACATGCTAGGAGAGGTCCTTGGTTCCAGCAGGCTGCCTATGCCCCACCTTCTACAAATGTTTCCGCGTACTTGTGTTGCTTGGGGGGAACTTATCTAAAATTCACAAGTATATTTGCAGCCATCAATATATATATATGCCAATTTAAGAGCTCAAATACATGTATATCTCTAAAATTACGCCTCGTTTGTCTAATATGTTCATTTGCCAGTAATCTCCAAGGAAAATGATGCACTTTAGAGATATTTTATATACCTAGCAAAAATGTACAAAACAAAAATGCTACAGTCATTGTTGGGAGGACAGGGCTCGCGGGCATCTCTGATGACACCGCGGGTCAGAGTTTGGCATGTGTGAGTTAGAGAAAGGAAACTCGTTGGGAGTGTCCATCTGAGGGTTAAGTGCTAAGGACCACTCTGGGGATCTTTGTCCATCTTCCTGGGGGTTACCTGTACATGGAACCAGGATTAGAACTATAAACCATGTGCATGTAAGGCAAACACATTATCAAGTGAGCCATTCAAATTATGGTGGTTACCTGTACATGCTAGGAGAGGTCCTTGGTTCCAGCAGGCTGCCTATGCCCCACCGTCTACAAATGTTTCCGCGTACTTGTCTTGCTTGGGGGGAATTTATCTAAAATTCACAAGTATATTTGCAGCCATCAATATATATATATGGCAATTTAAGAGCTCAAATACATGTATATCTCTAAAATTACGCCTCGTTTGTCTAATATGTTCATTTGCCAGTAATCTCCAAGGAAAATGATGCACTTTAGAGATATTTTAT
Source organism: Gastrophryne carolinensis (assembly GCA_027917425.1). Classification (NCBI taxonomy): domain Eukaryota; kingdom Metazoa; phylum Chordata; class Amphibia; order Anura; family Microhylidae; genus Gastrophryne; species Gastrophryne carolinensis. Next base: position 4,288,848 of record CM051239.1, read on the forward strand.
ATACCTAGCAAAAATGTACAAAACAAAAATGCTACAGTCATTGTTGGGAGGACAGGGCTCGCGGGCATCTCTGATGACACCGCGGGCCAGAGTTTGGCATGTGTGAGTTAGAGAAAGGAAACTCGCTGGGAGTGTCCATCTGAGAGTTAAGTGCTAAGGACCACTCTGGGGAACTTTGTCCATCTTCTTGGGGGTTACCTGTACATGGAACCAGGATTAGAACTATAAACCATGTGCATGTAAGGCAAACACATTATCAAGTGAGCCATTCAAATTATGGTGGTTACCTGTACATGCTAGGAGAGGTCCTTGGTTCCAGCAGGCTGCCTATGCCCCACCGTCTACAAATGTTTCAGCGTACTTGTCATTTGCCAGTAATCTCCAAGGAAAATGATGCACTTTAGAGATATTTTATATACCTTGCAAAAATGTACAAAACAAAAATGTCAGTGTTAAAACATAGAAAGCCTAACAGGGCAAAAGCATAGGTATATTAAAACGGATTACTCTTCTGTTTAAATTGGGTCCAAGCAGATATCAGCAGGCCGCATCCAATCTCCAAACAAGATGTCTGCTGTATTTGGCTTCACAATGCAGGTCTCTCTACCCAAGGCAAAGTCTCACCATCGTCCGTCTTACCGTCCTCCAGTCAGTCTTGCCAGCACATTCTTTCTGCAGCTGCCCTCCAAGCAAAATCCCTCCAGTCTTCTCCAGACCACTGTTTTTTTTTATCAGGATAATCCTTTGTTCCACAAACTGGAGGTGCACCGCTAATCTAATATCAAATAAGGATGTGCTGCGCTGTACAATGAAAATGTCATACACAGTGGGATAGAATAGAGAGGGCTGATCACCCTCTTCACCCTAACACAGGAGCACCAATAATCATACAAACAATCTAGAAATTATACCTGATTTTATTGAAATGACACAAGCCACATACAATACATAAAAGCAACAACAAGTGAATTAAAAAGCACTGCTTGTCCCCAAATGCTTCCAGTGCTGGCAACAATCCACAAAGCACAGAATACCTGGGAAACTCCTTTAGTGTCTAATCACAGGACCAATAATAAAAGGAAATATTTTGTGCCGGCACAAAAAAATCTTATATAGAATATTACTATATACCTATAGCCAGAACCTGGCCAAAGCCCAACACAATATTAAAGTGACAGTGCATAAACTCTGTGGCTAATACCACAAGCAAATCTAACAATCAATCTGTTATTAAAGTGCAAAAAGAGAAATTATGTTATAATTAATCCACACAATCCTTCCAAAAGCATAAAGTGCATAAGACTAACCAAATTTTATGGATATAAAGTGCATAGAGATGAATAAATATGTATATATCAATCATCACCCTCAAATAAAATAAGGAGCTTACTATTAAGGAGGCTGACAAAGGAGGGAACGTAGTGATTGGGGCAACTGTAGATTTTTTAAAGGAGGTGAATCGCCAACTCCGGGATGCACGGAATTATGTGCGCCTAACGAGGAACCCGGGCGATAGGTACAAAATTGAGTTGGATACCCTCCTGTGTGAAGGCCAGGAGAAAGGTATTATCAGTGCCCAAGAACATAAAATTGTCCCTGTTCCACACCCTGTCACGCCGACCTTCTATGTGCTGCCGAAAACGCACAAGAATTTTACGGTTCATCCGGTCCGACCAATTGTCTTGGGTATTAAGAGCCTTTTGGAACCTGCATGCAATTTCTTGGACTTGTTTTTACAGCCGCATGTATTGAGCTCACAATCCTACATGCCGCTATGGCGCGGTGACGGGCGAATATTAAGAGTCTCGAGATGCTCCAGTGGGCAAAGTGTAAAGCGCCAGCGCTGCAAGAAGTGTGAATATGAGAAGTCACGCAAAGGACAGAACAGCGAACTCCTCGGGTCATCTCATCCGAAGGGAAACAGCGACATCCTGGGCTCTGCGTTTCACCTTCCTCCACCAATTGCTTTCTAGATTATATCGCGTAACCAGACGCCGTTGCCTTGATTTATTACTACAGAAGCACCGTGACCTGGATAAAAGAGAACATACACAGACACGGCGCAGGCAACGTCCAATTATAACATATGAGTTCCCTGGTCTACTGCTGATGAATGAGGATCGGTCATAGAGTCCTTTGTGACATTGTAAGAGAAGACGCAAAGCGAAAGCTGCTCATTGGTCGTCTGTCCTCGGTGGGGTAACAGCTCAGTGTAATTACTGTTATTACTACAACAGGACCAATGTTAGACTTAATATAGGGGCAAATATTTTACACCCAGGCCCCCTTTAGCTTCTAACAAATGCTCTTGTAACAAAAGCTTTGCAGAAAGAGGAAGCCCACACTTGAGCATGTCCAGTCTCCAACACCAAAGTCTCCAACACCAAACAGGAATTAACTGGGCCGCCCTGGCCTAGCCCCAAGCTCTGAGAGCAAATTACAAAGACCTCCTGCTGCTTCCCCTCACACCTTCATCAGACTGAATGGAACTGAATGGGACCCGTGACTGGGAAAGTTCCAGTGGTCGGGCAGCTTCAAACGGACCACTTGGACATCCAGGCTCTGACACCAAACAGGGAATTACTGGGCCGCCCTGCGATCTAGCCCCAAGCTCTGAGAGCAAAGTACAAAGACCTCCTGCTGCTTCCCCTCACACCTTCATCAGACTGAATGGAACTGCATGGAACCCTTGACTGGGAAAGTTCCGGTGCCTGGACAGCTTTAAATGGACCACTTGGACATCCAGTCTCTGACACCAAACAGGGAATTACTGGGCCGCCCTGCGATCTAGCCCCAAGGTCTGAGAGCAAATCCCCAGTACAAAGACCTCCTGCTGCTTCCCCTCACATCTTCATCAGACTGAATTGTATTGAATGGGACCCCTGACTGGGAAAGTTCCGGTGACCAGCCAGCTTCAAATGGACCACTTGGACATCCAGGCTCTGAAACCAAGCAGGGAATAAATGGGCCGCCCTACACCCTGCTGCCTAGCCCCAAGCTCTGAGAGCAAGTCCCCGGTACAAAGACCTCCTGCTGCTTCCCCTCACACCTTCGTCAGACTGAATGGAACTGAATGGGACCCCTGACTGGGAAAGTTCCGGTGGCCAGGCAGCTTCAAAAGGACCACTTGGACATCCAGGCTCTGACACCAAACAGGGAATTACTGGGCCGCCCTGCGATCTAGCCCCAAGCTCTGAGAGCAAAGTACAAACTGAATGGGACCCGGGACTGGGAAAGCTCCGGTGGCCACATATTGAATTGCTTCATCACCTTTACACATTTGGACTATTTTGTTTACATATTATATTATAATATTTATGGTATAAAAAGCTTTTATATTGCACATATGCACTTTGGGTTAGAGGAGGAGGGGGGGGGGGGGCGCAGGGAGATGTACGGAATTTGAATTTGTACTAGGATGTGATAAATAGGGTATTGGCTCCAAATAGATTATTTGGAGCCATCAGCGCCCTCTAGTGTTATGTCATGTCCTTACATGTATTTTAAAGTTTTAATGATGGTGTCTTGTACATGAATTAAAGCGGACCTTCACCCTGAATAAGAGCCTATCTTATATGTTTCCCACACCCTGTACATACAGATTGCTCACATTAATCCGGACCTTCACCCCAAATAAGAGCCTATCTTATATGTTTCCCCCCTGTACATACAGATTGCTCACATTAATCCGGCCCCTCACCCTGAATAAGAGCCTATCATATATGTTTCCCACACCCTGTACATACAGATTGCTCACATTAATCCAGACCTTCACTCTGAATAAGAGCCTATCTTATATGTTTCCCACACCCTGTACATACAGATTGCCCACATTAATCCGGACCTTCCCCCTGAATAAGAGCCTATCTTATATGTTTCCCACACCCTGTACATACAGATTGCCCACATTAATCCGGACCTTCCCCCTGAATAAGAGCCTATCTTATATGTTTCCCACACCCTGTACATACAGATTGCCCACATTAATCCAGACCCTCACCCTGAATAAGAGCCTATCTTATATGTTTCCCACACCCTGTACATACAGATTGCCCACATTAATCCGGACCTTCCCCCTGAATAAGAGCCTATCTTATATGTTTCCCACACCCTGTACATACAGATTGCCCACATTAATCCGGACCTTCCCCCTGAATAAGAGCCTATCTTATATGTTTCCCCCCCTGTACATACAGATTGCTCACATTAATCCGGACCCTCACCCTGAATAAGAGCCTATCTTGTATGTTTTCCCCCTGTACATACAGATTGCCCACATTAATCTCGACCTTCACCCTGAATAAGAGCCTATCTTATATGTTTCCCCCCTGTACATACATATTGCTCACATTAATCCGGACCTTCACCCTGAATAAGAGCCTATCTTATATGTTTCCCACACCCTGTACATACAGATTGCTCACATTAATCCGGACCCTCAACCTGAATAAGAGCCCATCTTATATGTTTCCCACACCCTGTACATACAGATTGCTCACATTAATCCGGACCCTCAACCTAAATAAGAGCCTATCTTGTATGTTTCCCACACCGTGTACATACAGATTGCTCACATTAATCCGGACCCTCACCCTGAATAAGAGCCTATCTTATATGTTTCCCACACCGTGTACATACAGATTGCTCACATTAATCCGGACCCTCAACCTGAATAAGAGCCCATCTTATATGTTTCCCACACCCTGTACATGCAGATTGCTCACATTAATCCGGACCTTTACCCTGAATAAGAGCCTATCTTATATGTTTCCCACACCCTGTACATACAGATTGCTCACATTAATCCGGACCCTCACCCTGAATAAGAGCCTATCTTATATGTTTCCTACACCCTGTACATACAGATTGCTCACATTAATCCGGACCCTCACCCTGAATAAGAGCCTATCTTATATGTTTCCTACACCTTGTACATACAGATTTCTCACATTAAAAATCATCCTCGCTGCATCTACTGCATGTTATGAGCCTTTAAACATCCAAGATGGCGGCTCATGGAACATCAGGCAGCCTGCAAACAGGAAGTGTCTTCTGACTGTGCCGCTCTGCATTCTGGGATTGCTGACCTTTCCCTGACCCCAGCTGTGCTCTGTCTGAGCAAAGCACAGCTATAACCCTGCCCCCCCTGCACTTTATCCCACTCTCCTCAGTAAGTGTGATACCTCTGAGTCAAGATGGCGGCGCCCGTATCCTAGAGTCCTGAACAGAGTTGCAGCCCAGTGGGGGAAAGAATAATAAGTAAGTGACTAAAAACTTAAAATATATTCACTTTAGATGCTGGGAATCGTTTTATAAGGGTTTGGGCTTTTCAATAAATCCTGGTGAAGCTCCGGTTTAATAGAAGATGTTGATGTAAATGTATTGGATAGTGAGGCTCATATTCTAAGCATACAGTACGTCCTGCTCCAGATATAATGCTTACACTTGGGTAATCCTCCGCCAGATGGCGCTGTGCACTGCAGAGACATGCAAAACAGGCTCCTCCCGGCCCTTCATATACCCAGGGACCTCCCACAAATCCCCAGATTTCTCTGCAGTGCTGACTGCGAAGACATGAAGTATCACGCTCTCGCAGGTGGGCGGGGCTATTACAGCCTGCGGCCCTGTGGGACTATTCCCACCCGTCCTCCCTGTGATGTGCCTCCCAGCCTGGGCTGCGCTGGTCGGTGAAGGTAGGCAGCACCTCGCGTGCTTATGGAGCCATACTCCACCGCAATCCCCCACCATAGGGTAGGCGGTTTAGGCTGATGGTGAGCCTCTAGGGGATGCCCCTCCCGCATTATTGCCCCATGCCCCGTGTAGAGGTGGACCCTGTTTAAAGGGTCGCCATCCTCCCTCGCTTTCCCCCGTATTCGGGGGAAAAGAAGGGGGGGGGGTGTGTGTGCCTGTTGGTGGTCTCAGTGTACTCTATTGTCACGCTTATGGCCGTACTTTTGCCCCTGACCGGCATCTAGGTGTCAGAGCCGCGCTGCTTGCTCCGTCTATTCTGGCCACCACCGTTTGTTTTTGGCCTTTCTCAATTTATTATGCAATCGTGTACAGCACGTCCTGCTTTATTATACTGCAACTTGGGCAGGAAACGAATTTTTGTACACGCCCACGGGCGTCGGAATGGTGGCGGCATCTTTAGACTTTACAAGTATCCACTAGCAGATGCCTTTACTGGCATACTATATGCTTGGCTTGTCAGGCCTGCTTCAGAGCTTCGCGCTCTTTGGGGGAGGCGGGGACCTGGCTTGGCGCGCTCCGCGTCACGCCCAGATCAGGCCCGCCCTCTAAGGTTCTTCGCACGCGCGCGTGTTGGCGGTACCTCTCCTCCCCTGGTCAGTAAGTGCCCTCGCAGGCGATTTTCATCATTAGTATTTTTTCTGCTGCGCATGGCCCTGACACCTCTTATTCCCCTTCTGTCTTTCAGACGTTAAAGACTCCGGTGGCTTCTCCCAGCCTAACATAACTCGTAGCGGGCTTACAAAACATTCTCCCACATTCCTAGCGGGCCTTTGGGACATCCAGGGTTGCCTATTGCATAAATCCCTACCGACTTATATTGCACTGATAATCACCATATGGAGGCATCTCAGAATTATGTGACCGGGGTCCCTCTGGGACATGACCCGCTGTGTATAATGTGTGGCTATCCCCGCTTTGGTGCTGACAGGACACAGGTCTGTGCACCTTGTGCCGAGCGAGTGCTGGTCCTGCAACCAGGATCGCCAGGGGCTGTTCATCGCCCCAACACTCCTATTCCCCCAGGCTTAAATCTCGCTTCTGCTGAGTCGCTTACGAGTGGGGAGTTGCAGCCGGCTGCGTCTTCCAGACTGCCCGCGGCTGACCAGACTATTACGGGGTTGACTAAGTGCTCGGGCCCTGGTAAGAAGCGGTCCTCAATGCCCTCTGTTTCTGCCCCTGCTAAGGGATCGGAGGAGTTCCGCGTGCCTGCACCACTTCTGATGAAGGAGGACTGTTCTCTGACTCGGGCTCATCCGATGAGGAGCCGAGGAGTCATGACGATTCTAACCACAAAGACTGGAACCAGTTTGATACCGTTGGATTGTTGATTAGGATCTTTAAGACCCTGTCTATCTCTCTCCCTAACGCGGCTCCCCAGCCGAGAGGGGAGCGTTTCCATACAGCGCCACCGCGCTTGGAATTCCTAGAGCAGGCTCACTTCCATGCTCTCGTACTCGAGGAATGGGAACACCCCGGTAAACTTCCAGGGGACTGGGATTGGAAATACCCTTTTCCCCCTGAGATGGTTGATTGTTGGTCATCGCCCCCTGTGGTAGACGCACCGATCATTGGGGTTCCTAACCCCTCCTTTATTGCAGCTCCTGCTTACAGTACCCTTCGGGACGCCGAGAACCGGCGCATGGATAAGCTGGCTTCACATGCCTTTTCCTGTGCAGGAACGGCGCTGCGCCCGGTCTGTGCCGCGGCCATCACTGCAGTGGCCGCCAAAACCCTCATCAGAAAGATGCTTGAGCATCACCCTGATGATCTTCCCTGGGATGTGTTTAATGCGCTCTCCAGTTGTGATGTATTTGTAAGATTTATCCTTTTAGGTCTGGAGGACACCATTAGAATGCGTGCGAGGACTTCCGCTCTTGTGGTGGCTATGCGTCGCATGGTCTGGCTGCGAGAGTGGGATGCGGACTATGCTGCTAAAAGGACTCTTACCGGAGTGCGCATGCGCGCGTGATGAGGTCGGACGCTTGCTGAGCTTGTCCCGCGTCCGCCCTGCGGAGTTAGAGGCAAACGGAAGATTTCGGGGGCAGTGTACCTACCTGTGAGCTGGGCTGACGGAGCGCTCGGGCTACTGAGTCTGGAGGTGGTTCGTTGGCGGTGCCCGGTTGTTGATTCCTGCGACAGCGCGGAGGTGGAGGAGAGGCCTGAGGCCGCAAGATGGCGGCGGCTCTGGCTGCGTCCGTGATGGAGGAGGGAGCGGAACTACAGTCTGCTGTAACCGTGAGTCCTGTTACATTGGGGGCAGAATGCTCTATTACTGCTTTCACCCCAGGGATGATGGAACAACTTGAATCCATGTTTCTTAAAGCGCTGGACTTAAACACTAAGAGGATCAATGAGCACTTTACTAAAGAGCTGCATAAAATCTCACACTGTCTTTCTACACTGGATGAGAGGCTGGGCGATGTGTCTACTGTTATAGAGGCCCATGAGGATGACCTTGCGAAGCTAAAAGCTGATAACATTATGTTGATGACCAAGTTAGAGGATGCTGAGAACAGGGATCGTCGCCAAAATCTGCGTTTTCGGGGCATCCCAGAGCATTTTGAAGATGCGCAGTCTACAATATTATCTATTTGCCAGGAGCTTTTGCCCGGGGAACCAGGTGAAAGATTGGAGATGGATAGGGCTCATAGAGCCTTGACGCGCAGGAGAAGGCCGGAGGATCCCCCGAGGGACATTGTTGTGCGTTTTCATTATTTTAAAACCAAGGAGAGACTTCTACAGGCGGCACGTGCTGCTGCACAGTTATCATTCCAAGGAAATAGCTTCCAGATTTTTTCTGATTTGTCTCCCACTACTATTCTTAAAAGGAAGGAAATGAAACCCTATCTTAGAGGTCTCCAAGACCATGGTGTGAAATATAAGTGGGGTTTCCCCTTTAGAGTGCAATTTTCCTTTAATAATAAGGATTGGTCTGCGACGACACCTGAGGATCTCCATAACATTTGTTCTGATTTGGGACTATTATCTGGTCAACTGGCGAATGTATCGGCTAGAAGGGCCCTCTCCTTGGATGACTCGCCCAAGGTGCAGAGGGCAGGAAAGCGGCAAAAGAAGACAGGCGGTGTCTGAAATCCCCTCTCTCATATTGGAATCTGTTAATGATTAACATGCTCTGATGCTCTTTAATTTTACACCTGAGCTATATAGTTATTCTTATAGTATAAGATAGAATTATTGGTTGTCATAACCGAGAAAAGTACCTGCTTGATTTTTACTCAGCAATAAGGGATATAGTTTTATCTCATGGTTTCTCAAGTCTTGTTGGAGATGGTATATAGTACGGGTTGTGTATTTACCATTTAGCTTGTTGTCCTATCCTATGGGTAGAGTTTATCTCTGCTGGTAGGATCTTTCAATAATTATGTTAGTATCTCTATTTCTATTTTTAGCTGCTAAGGCATAGGCAAGAGGTCTAACTCAATGTGTATAGAATATAGTGTTCTGATATTAGTGTTATGCTTTTGGTGCTCCTTGGTTGTGGCACCTAAGTTGTTTGGTTAAATAACTATTTTATAACACAGGCTATATTTCTTGGCTGCCACAACTAAGGATATTAGTCGTGCTCAACCCCTGTATGAAACTAAGGGATGTAGCTATACCCGGTGGTTTTTCAAATATTATTAGGACGAGTATGCAAAATTATGCTGTCTCCTTGCACTGGGTCTCTTATTTTATCCTGGTGGTGGAGTATAGCTTTGACCAACAGGATCCTAAGACAGCCTGTATTATTGCTTATACTTGTATTTTTAGCTGTTAAAATTTTGGTACGAGATCTTACTGAATGAGGTTTGGAATATGATGTCTTGATATCACTGTATCATGCTTTAGGTACTTTATGACTATTACTTCCTGTTCCGTTTGGTTAAATGGCTATCCTAATAGCGCATGATACATTTTTTGGTTGCTATAACCGGGAAAGATTTCTGTGGTTAACTTTTGTGCATAAAGTAATGCGGAATATAGCTGCATTCTGTGATTATGCAGGGGTTGACGGGCTGGTGCATAAAATTATGATTTTTCATCCACTATTGGGTTGGGTGCCTTACCCTGTGGCGGAATAGTCTCCGTCAATAGGTTCTTTAAAAAACATGTTATGGCCACTATTTTAATTCTGAGCCGCTTAGGCATAGATAAGAGGTTTAACTAATTGAAACTTTGAAGATAATGTTCTGATATTAATAGGCTCACCTCCATTATATCTTGATTTCTTTAAGTCCTGATTGCACATGTGAAACATCATTGGTTTCGGTGTTAACTGGGATATAAGTTGATCTGAGACTCTAAGAAATCTGGTTAGGTAAAATGTTGTAATACATGCTACTAACTCTGCAGTGTTTTGAATGCCTAGAGTATTACCTAGTTTGAAGGGCTTGTCGGCTCAAAGATTTCATAAGGTCTGTTATAAATACGGATGTTGCCTCCTTATCCGTGGGGCGGCTTTGTCTTGTTGCACTCCATATCTGCATCTACTGGGGATTGTTTTCTCGGTGAGGTGGTAGATTTGTACATTTTTTGTCTGACCCTCCAGTAGCAGGGGTCTTTTTTTTTTTTTTTGTTTTTTTTTTTTTTTTTGTGTGTGTGTTTTGTTTGTGTCTATTTTTATTAATTTATTAATATTTTGTCTCCTTTCCCTTGTATCTCTGTTCCTTCTTAGGTGTATTGGACTTTCTTCATATTAATTGCTATAGATTCTAGATCTGTGGAAATGTCTTGTACAGTTTTATCCCTAAATGTGCAGGGCCTTAATTCGCCGCAGAAAAGATCTATAGCCTTTAGGAAGATGCGTTCCCTGAAACCGGATGTGGTCTGCTTCCAGGAAACGCATTTTTCAATGGGTTCTAAGCCTAGATATTTAGATGCTTCATACCCTCAATTTTTTCTGTCTTGCGCACAGGCGAAGCAACGTGGGATTCTTATTGCCTTTAAGAAATCTGTACAGTTTATATGTAATTTAGAGATCTCTGACCCTGATGGGAGGTATCTGATTCTGTGTGGCACAATGCAAGACGTGGAAGTTACGTTTGCATCTTATTATGCGCCTAACACCAATCAAATGGCTTTCATGAAGGGTTTTTTTTCTGAACTTTTTAAACATGTGAAAGGTTTACTAGTGGTTTGTGGGGACTCTAACATGATACTTCAGCCCCATATAGATAGGCACTCTAATAGGTCGTTGGTCCCCTCCTCACAGGTGCTGGCCACTGCGAGAGCTTTTAGGTCGTTACTGGAATCTTATGGCATGGTGGACTGTTGGAGGGAGGGTCATCCTGGTACACAGTCCTTCACACATTATTCCTCTCCGCATGATCTCTATACACGGATAGATCATGTGTTTGTTAAGTTCCAAGCTCTGTCCAGCCTTAAAGGCTCGCAAATACTTCCAATTTCATGGACAGATCATGATGCAGTTTTGATAAAATTTAAGTCTCTTCTACTAAGGCAGGTAGGTGTCTCGTGGACTTTGAATGAGACGCTGTTGTCAGATAAAAAAATTGTAGATGATACTAGAGAAAGCCTTCTTAATTATTTTAAGGATAACGATCAAACTGAAATTTCAGATGTTTTGCAATGGGAGGCGCATAAACCAGTTATTAGGGGGTTCCTTTTACAGGCGGCAGCGGGGAAACGTAAGGTACAGAATGCTTATATTGACTCCCTAGAAAAGAAGTATGCGGATTTAGTCGCGCAAGTACCTCAGATCATGTCGGCTGCATATAGATCTACCTTAAGAAGAATATCAGAAGAATTAAATTTAGCCTTAGCAGAAAGGGCGGGACGTAGTTTGGCTTGGGTAAAACATAGGTTTTATATTAAGGCTAACAAACCTGACACATTATTGGCTCGTAAGCTTAAAACACCAGATTGTTTATTTAAACCAATCAAGTTAAAGGATAGTAGAGGCTCTCTTACTTCTAATCCTGTAAAGATTGTTGATCTTTTTGGAAATCAGATGGAAAGACTCTATTCTGCATCTAGCACGACCTCCGAGATCCCTCTTTCGGAATTTATGCGGGGGTTGGAGTTACCACACCTCCCGATAGAAATGAAGGAGTATTTGGATGGTGAGTTCACTTTAGAGGAAGTAATGGCTGCTGTTAAAGGGTTAAAAATTAATAAGGCACCGGGCCCTGATGGCTTCTCAGCAGGTTACTTTAAAACATTTGTGGATGCTCTGGCACCGCGGATGGTTAGAGCTTTTAATGCGATTAGACAAGGGGGTGCTTTCTCAAGGGACACTGTAACTGCTGCAATTAGTATGATACCAAAGTCTGATTCTGACCCAACGACCTGGTCAAATTACAGACCGATATCTCTTTTAAATATAGATATTAAGGTGTATGCGAAGGTCTTAGCTCAACGTTTATCTCAATTTTTACCACAATTGGTCCAGGGAGATCAAGTGGGCTTCATCCCAGGGCGGCAAGCAGGGGATAATGTAAGGAGAATTGTTCATGTGATACATGCTGTAGAACACATGAAGAAGCCGACAATGCTTTTGTCGCTCGATGTGCGCAAAGCCTTTGATTCGGTCTCGTGGTCCTATTTGTTTCAGCTTTTGCAGTGGTGGGGCTTTGGTGAAAGCTTTATTTCATGTGTAAAGGCTTTATACAATGAGCCACGAGCATATATAAAATATTGTGGGTTCAAATCTCGAACCTTTACTCTTCAGAGGGTAACCCGTCAGGGGTGTCCTTTATCTCCCCTGCTTTTCGCCCTGGCGATGGAGCCATTAGCACATGCTGTTAGAGAAGCTAAGGACGTGTCGGGGGTTACTATTGGAGACATTGAACATAAGCTTTGTCTGTTCGCTGACGATGTCATTGTGTTTCTCACCAATCCTTTGATCTCTCTACCGAATTTAATGAAAATACTAGGGAATTTTGCACAAATCTCAGGGTTGGAGGTCAATATGGCAAAGTCTAGAGCCTTGAACATCACAGTTCCTGATGATACCTGGGAAGGAATGATCTCCAATTTCGATTTTAAGGTGGAGGAAGTTCGGCTCAAATATTTAGGTGTTTATTTGACGAATAGTGTTACAGGTTTGTACTCTGCTAATTTCCCCCCATTGTATAAAACCTTGATGGAATTACTAAAGAGATGGAGGGATCTTGGATTGTCGTGGCTGGGCAGAATAAATGCTATCACAATGACCCTTCTTCCGAAATTTCTATATTATGTTAGGGTATTACCAATAAAAATTCAACTGCAACATCTAAGGAACTTTGAACGGAAGGTTCTGGATTTTATTTGGGACGGGAGGAAGTCTAGAGTAGCTAGGAATGTCTTATGTAGACCGAGAAGGTTAGGAGGACTTGGGGTACCGAATTTCTTTCGCTATTATCAAGCAGCCCAGATAGCTCAATTAACTGCATATCATGAGACTGTAGACCCTCCTATTTGGGTATCTATTGAGAGAGAGATTATGGCGCCAATTGATGTAAACAATTACTTATGGGTAATACCCTCTGTTAGGAAAGCTCATAGTAACCCTATAATGTTGCACTCTATGGCAATATGGGATGGGGTTAAATATTCTGGAGGTTTAGTGTCCCCCCATGTCCCACTGTTGTCATTTTGGAATAACCCTATGTTTCAGCCGGCAGTACTCTCCCCACAAAACTTTTATAATTGGAATACTAGGGGTGTTAATTGTGTGAAGGACTGTGTACAGGGTTCTAATGTGCTTACGTTTCCACAATTTAAGGAAAAATTTGATTTAGGGGCTGAACATGTGTTTGCCTATTTACAAATAAGAAATTTTCTTCTGAGCCTGTTGCATGGAAAACAGAACGTAGAGGAGCTAACGGAGTTTGAGAGGCGGTGTGCTACCAATCCCAGAGGCAGAGCTATCCTTTCGCAGGTGTATATGTCTCTAACCAGTTCAGCCTTAAATAATACTCCGGGATATATAACAAAGTGGCAAGAGGATCTAGGTGGCTGTCTGGAGAATGATGAATGGCAGAGGATGTGGAGTACCACATTGCGTGGGAATACATCGGTGCTTGCTGTGGAAGCTAATGTTAAGGTGATGATACGTTGGTACTGGGTTCCTGCTCGATATTCAACAGATGATTCGGGCCTTCATAAAAATTGTTTTAGGGGATGCCAGGATCTGGGTTCTTTTAAGCATATATGGTGGGATTGCCCATTAGTGAGTAAATTTTGGTGTAAGATATTTCGAATATTGTCCAATATTATGGGAACCTATGTTAGTACAGATCCGTGGGTTGCGCTGTTAAATAAGCCTATAGAGGGATATGGAAAGGATTCTCAAAAGCTTACACTTCATTTGCTAACCGCAGCCAAATTAGTAATAGCCAAGGCTTGGAGAACTAAGACTCTCAGCATCCTGGAATTTAAGAGTAGAGTAAATGATATTATGGCGATGGAAAAATTATCCGCTTTAAAAGAGGGACGCTTGGAAAAATTTGAACGAACTTGGTTGCCGTGGGTGGAAAAGTATTTACCTAGAACCTTTGATAGGAATCTTTTAATAGTATAAGCGTATCTGCTCGTTTCTTACCTTTAGGAAAATCCCTTCTTTTTTTTTTTTTTTTTTTTTTTGTGTGTGGTGTTTTGTTGTCTGTTTGTTCTTTGTTTATTGTTTGTGTTTTCCTGTTTTGTGTATGAATCCCTGCTGCTGGGGGGTGGGACTTGGGAGAGGGAGGGGGGGGGGAAGGGGGGTGTCGCTGCTTTGTGAAAGTATGTTATATTTTTTTTTTAATGTTGCTGAACTATGGCAGTTATTGACTCGCTTTAATTATTTGTTACATATGATACTGTATATTGAACATGAAGGTCTCCCTCTACTGAAGAGGTGGTCAATAATTGGAGTAAGGAAGATGGGGGGAGGGGGTGGAGGGGATGGGTATATAGGATATATAGAATTGTCAATTGATAATTATTTTTTGAGATGTATATATTTACCTGTCACAAGCCTGATCTTATAATGTTCTATTTATATATTTTTGTTACTCTGACTCTCTACTCCTATGTAAACTATTTGTATGATGCCATTGCTTGTACACTGTATTATGCTTCTTGGAAAATAAAAATCTTTGAGAAAAAAAAAAAAGGACTCTTACCAGGTTCCCCTTTAAAGGGCATCACCTGTTTGGGGCCCGTCTGGACCTGTTTGGAAAAAAGGGAAAGTCACCCCGGCGCAGGCGGCCGTCTCGGCCCCCTCGGGACAGGGACACCCCTCCCCCTCCATACCATAGCGTTAAACAAGAACCGGGGGTGTCCTCCCGGAGTCTTAGTGCAGACCCCTGCCCCACGACCAACAGACAACGCTCTGGGCCCTCCGGCGGGGTTAAACCTAAATCTTCCACCAAATCCCCTCAAGCATGAGGGGGCGCCCGCCTGGGTGAGGGGATGACTGCAGCACCTTGCTCCTATCAGGAGGCATTTTGCCTCTTTCTGGTGGATACAGGAGGTAGTTTCCTCCGGATACAGGATAAAGTTTGCTGCGCGGCCTCCCCCATGATTGTCAGAGTACTCCTGGTCCCCTGCCTATGTTCAGATGCTGGTGCAGGCCATGCACGGCCTGCAGGGTCTGGAGGTCACTTGCAGTTTGCCCTTATCAGGCAGGAGCAGGTGCCGCTACACCAACCCCTTCACATTCTCCCAAAAGGATGAGTCTGTCTGCCCTTCTGATTTCACAGGTTGTCGGCAATTCTACTATTCAGGCAGTCTCTGCATGAATAATCTGGGATGGGCCATTAGCGCCTTGCGCCTAGTGGGTCCTTGCCTTCCGGGGAGATCAAGGATGCTTATGCTCACTTCCCCGTGTCTTCTAGACACCGAGGCTCTTCTGGTTTGTGTTGGATGTCCAACACTGCTAACCCGTGGCCTTGTCATCTGGCCTCTCTTCTGCCTCCAGAGTGCTCACCAAGGTACTAATGGAGGCTATGTCTCTGATGAGACCAAGGGGCGTCCGCGTGAGGCCTGCCAGGTGGTCCTTCTCGCTTCCCAATCTCTATGTCAGGTCGAGTTAGCTACTCGGCTGGTGGCGTCCCTTGGGAGTCATTTGGATGGGTGTTCGTTCACCTCAAGTCCTCCTTGTCCTCTTGATTGGTATCTCCATTCCTAGGGATGAATCTAGATTCGGTTCAGGCGAGAATCTTCCTCCCTCTACAATAAGGTGGACAATCTGGTTGCGTGGGTTCAGTCCCTACTTGCTGTTCCAGTCCCTTCACCAGGCAGGAATGCAGTTGGTGGGCCCGTTTGGTGACTTCCTTAGATGAAGTTCCTTATATTCCTCTACCAGGGTTTTTTTCTGCAACTTCTATTCTTAATACTGGACTGGGACCCAGCATCCCTGGAGCGGGATCATGTGTATCCTTCCCCTGGGTTAGGAGTCCCTCTTGGAGTGGATTTACTCTAGGAACCTGTCTGGGGACAGTTCCTTTCTTGCCCCTTCCACAGATGATCACCGTGGATGCCAACCTATCAGGTGATGGGGAGGTTTTTCTTCTGTAATCCCATGCGGGTGTGGGGAGGATGGGGCCTTTTAGGAGGTCCTTGTACCTATCAGTACAGTGCGTTTTCAGGCTGACACTATCTCGCCTGTCTTCTCCTCTTCCAGGCCTGCCTGTTGGGCGGTGCTCGGTCTGTCTGACGACTGTGGCCTACCTTAATCATCTGTGTGGGACCTAGTACAGGAGGGTTCCCCAGGAAGGTATATGTTCCTGAAGTGGGTGGAAGATAAGGTTGCCTGTTTATCATTGGTATTCGCTCCTGTGGAGGTCCCTCTGTGACAGGAGGTGCTAATTCTTGGATCACTATGAGTTCAACCAGTATGGATCTGTTTGGTGCACCGTCACTTTTTCAAGCTCTTGCCAATCGTTTCCCTGTCTCTGGCTCCTCTGGCCGTGGTCAGGAGGATTTAGTATTTTTATGACGGGGCATTCTGGCCTTTAGGCCTTGTCTCCCTTCCCCCTGCTAGGCGGGTTTCTGTGCAGAATCGCTCTGGTAGGGGGACCATTGATACTGGTGGCCTAGTGGAGTGTGGATTCGCAGACGTGATACTTAGAGTAGTAGTTCTGTACGTTCTGCTAGGGGTGTCGCCTCCTTTACATCATTCCAATCTACAGTCTCTGGCCTAGCCGGCCTGACTGCTGGTTCTTCCGTCCTTATGGAGACGGGATTCTCTCCTCTGGGTT